>CAEGAE010090545.1:0-32167 GCA_903067095.1 Girardinus metallicus | reverse complement strand
CCACGCCACTAGAGGCAGTAGCAGGCCAGAAAAGATGCAACTAAGAAGCAGAAGTAGAAGTACGCCGAAAACTAATTGAAGAACTGTGAGCTGCGCTGAAGAAAATAAGAGAGAGAAATTCAAATACATGCTGAGAGTGAAAATCCTTCCTAAAAATGAAAATATATCATAGATTTCAACATACATATATATATATATATATATAAGACCGTGGCTAATATAGGAAATA
Organism: Girardinus metallicus; assembly: GCA_903067095.1. NCBI lineage: Eukaryota > Metazoa > Chordata > Actinopteri > Cyprinodontiformes > Poeciliidae > Girardinus > Girardinus metallicus. The sequence goes on along the minus strand of CAEGAE010090545.1, from coordinate 31,938 downwards.
GCGCCCCCTTCACTTCCGGAGTGCAATGGTCCCATTTCCAAATAAGGTCTGAGACTGCCAGCGGTCCGTCCCGCCCCTTCCTGTTAGCTGCAGCAGGTGGACTTGGATAAATGTGAACTTTGTATAAGGGTGGAAGTAGGACCCAAAATGGGCGAAGGGCGGATGTGGGACACACTGCGACCTTTAACCTTCAACATGAACGGGGGAGGGAGAGGACCGGCCAAAGACCTTTTGTTTCTTCCTCCATCTTCTGGACTGATCCCATATGGTTTGATGGCCAACGCCCCCTAGTGGCCAGGAGGATTAATGGTCTGCGGTGCGAGTTTGTTGTTTACGTCTTTTTCCCTTTTGCTTCTGTTTTTCTGTTGCATTTGTTTGTGTTTTTTTTTGTGTGTGTGTTTTTTGTCATTCGTCTGTTTGCCTCGTCTCTGTCTCACAGTTTCTGGTTTCTGTTGCTTCTGTCTGCCAGGTGCTGAAACTGAGCGACCACTATCCAATCGAGGTGAGATTAAAAGGCTCTGCCCCCCTCCGTCAGGCCACGCCCCTGCTGCTCCTCTTCGGCGCCATCATCCGGTTCTTCCTTCCTGCTCTGTGATCGTCTGATCCAGTCTAGATGGCCGTCCTGTTACATTTTATGAAGCAGTTTTGAACAAGCACATTTAGGAGATTTTACTCAAAACGTAAAGTCTGTAAGAGCCAGGAGCGACGTTCTGCTTTCTGACGCTAGGCTTTTGTCTTCTGCTGGAGATTCAGACTTTTACCAAAGAAAGAGCAAACTGCAGATTAAATTATAGGAGATTAGCTATAATCCGTAAACTCAGATCTAATCTGTGTTTAAATCTGAGTTGACCTGCTGACACTAAAAAGCAGGAAATGTCTCCAAACTGGAGTAATTAAAGTTTTTACCTTTAACTTCAGAATAATCGTTTTGAGTAAACCAGATTTTAGGGGATCGTTTTGTCTTTTAACATCTTTATAGTTTTTGGGGGTTTTTTTCAACACAGGTGTTTTTCTGATTGTGTACAGAAACTGTTGTAAATAAAATGTCAGGAACTTCTAGAACAGAAATAAAATGTGTAGATTTTTTAAAACTCTGTAAAGTTGTTCCTGTTGAACCTTAAAGCTGCTGTTTGTTGTTGTATTTTTACAACATGTCACAGTGAGAAGCAAAGGGAAGAAGCACAGCAGGGAGCCGATCCGCTTTGCCTCTTTAGACCTCGAGTCAGCTGAAATAAAAGATGAATAAAATCTAGTTTCAATGTAAATTAATTAAAGGTGAAAGCAACTGACTGTAGGTCTACAAACTGGGCCAAACAGAAGGGAACCTGCTGGGAAAACAAGACGAAAACGCAAACTTGGTAAATGGAAAGATACAGTATGATCAGCAAATCGTCCATCTACTGCTCTCCTTACTTTTTCGCTCTGAAATTAAATTAAACTGGACAAATGGACCTTCAGAACTGCATTGAGAATCCTTTAGGTCAAACTGCCCTGCAACTTTTAGATGAGCCTCTGCTGCAACACCTGAATATAATAATTAGGTCATTAAGGTTCTGGAGAACTGATCTACACAAGGAGGAGGTAATTAAGAAGCCATTTCATTCCAGTGTTTTGTACACATCTTAAAACTGCAGGACTGGAATTTGACACTTCTGCTTTAGGTTCTTACTGCTTTATGAGAACATGACATTTAGCCAAACTCTGGAAACAAAGCAGAGTGGCACCTCTCGTTGCTTCATATCTTTGTATTAGAAAATGTTGCTTATTAAAATTAGGAGGTAGAATAAACCATCTGTCTGCTTCTTCTGCTGCCTCAGAAAACACATCAGAGTGAGCCATCTTCTCTCCTCCGCCCCTCTCTGCTTTAGGTAACGTGGCCTTACTGAGTCTCAGGAAACGCATCAGAGTGAGCCCTCTTTTCGCTTCAGGAAACTAGTGCAGAAGAATATCTATGTTGGAGGGATATGCTATATTTATAAAATATTTATTCTAATATATATTACAGGGAAAGTCAGAAAGTAAAAGTTTTCACATTTTTTATTTTTTTTAGATAATAAAAGTGTTAAACTGATCATATATGTAGATTAAAAAATAGATATTTTGAGTCACACTCCACACCAGTAGGTGACGTTAAACGTGTAACAAAAAAAATGAAGAAGAACGCCACAGTGTCTTGCTTCAGAAAACTCATCAGAGTGAGCCCTCTCCTCAGTTCCGCCCCTCTCTGGGGTCTGCTTTAGGAAACGTGGCCTTAGAGACGCAGGAAACGCATCAGAGTGAGCCCTCTGCTGTCCTCCGCGCCTCTCTGCTTTAGGAAACGTGGCCTTACCGAGGTTTCAGCTGCTCCGGTAGATGAATGAGCCTCCCGCAGCGCCAGCTCCCTCTTGTCTCCGCCTGTCACTTCCCGCCACAGCCTCAGCAGCTCCCCTATAGAACCTCCATCCGGAACCGCCATGGCAGAACCCGTCCCCGCGGCCGTCCCGAACGCCACGGACTCCAACGGGACCGAGGTGCTGAACGCCACGGCTAAATTCGTGGCCACCCCGGAGGGAACGGCGCTGGCCTACGGCAGCCTGGTGGTCATGGCCCTGCTGCCCATCTTCTTCGGAGCCCTGCGGTCCGTCACATGCTCCAAGTCCAAGGTAAGCAGCGGCCCGGACCGGCTGGTTCTGGGGGGACCAGGATGGGGGTAGAAACGTTAGCTTCCGCCGGTTAGCATCCCCTGCTAACTGCTCTGACTGTTTATTGGCTTCAGTCCTTGAAGGGGCAGCGGCTCAGAAACCATCACGGAACCGAGACAAAATGTTGTCGAAGGGAAGAAAATGATGGACCGGATTCCGTTAGAACAGGTGTTCACTCCAGGTGTTCACCTGCAGCCAGGCGACGGCAGGTTCGCCTCAGGTTTGGACTCAGCAGAACCTTGATCCAGATCCTGACCCATGCTGACCCCTTGCTGTCTTCTTGGTGCTTTGAGTTCGTCAGGGTGGTGGTGGCAGCATCATGCTGTGGGGTGTTGCTTAATGGCCTGGAGCTGGACTGTTTCTCAGCTGGGGAGCCTCATCTGGGTCAGAACCGGAGCTGGTTCGAGTTTTTAAAATGAGTTGTTAAATATGGTGAAACTTTGTGAACTGGTTGGAGGAAGAACCAGAACTTCCTGGAGGAACTGAAGACCCAGTTCAGTCTGGAAACATCTGGACGGGTTTCCTCCTGACCTCTGACCTCTGTGATGCAAGAGTGGAGAAGTCCAAGATGGATGGTTGGATGTGTAGGTAGGATGGTTGAATGTGTGGATGGATGGTTGGATGGATGGATGGTTGGATGCTCATCTATTGTTTATAAACCAACTGAAGCTCCTCCCTCTGTGTTTTCTTGAATCTGATTGGCTCCCAGCTTCCAGGCAGCTGATTGGACCGGCTGCTGGTGTCACATGACTTCCTTCCTGCTCGTTAACTCATTAATGTTCATCACCTGTTTCTCTTAACGAGCTGATCTTCCAGGCTCCTGTCAGACCTTGACCTCTGACCTCTGACCTCTCTCTCTGTCTGTCTGTCCGCCATCTTGTCTCTGCGTCCGTCTGTAGGAGCTTGGAGACGGTGGGTACGACTCTGGGTTCAGAGTGAGTATCAGAACCAAACGCCTTTGTTGTTCCGGCACAAACACAACATGAACCCGACCGACATTCTACTGGGTCAGAACCACGACCCAGTTCTAGTTCTGGTCATGTTTCCATTTCTGGATCAGAACCTTGACCCAGTTCTGGATCTGAACCAGAACTGGGACACGGCCCATTTCTGGGTCAGAACCACGACCCAGTACAGGGACTGACTGGTGTCCCTGTTCTGACCCGGCAGAACCAAACGGCTGATTTATCTCTCCAGGATGTGGTCAGGTTCTGGTGGTTCTGGTGGTTCTGCTCCACTGGGTCCAGGTTGGACCACGGAGGCTTATAGAAGCTGCAGTTTAAACAACAGAACCACTTTATTGGATCATCTCTGTAGAACTGGATTGGGTTCTGATGAGGCCGCTCTGGTTCTGGTGGATTGGACCAGGTTCTGAAGGTTCTGGAACCCGTTCTGGATCAGGGATGAGATGAGCCGCTGGTTCTGGAGCAAGTCTGACAGAACCGGAACCGCTCTGTTCAGCAGGAAGTGTGACTCAGTAGCTTCCAACATGGCTGCCGACGGCGTGAACAGGAAGTGTCCTTCAAAATAAAACCAAATATTAAATAAGGAAGTAGCAGAAGACGAGTCGGTTTATGCTAAGCTAGTTCCTGAAACGCCTGGCAGCCATGTTGGACTCGAGCTGCGTCTCGGTACCAGGTGGTTCCGGCCCAGCGGTTGGCCGGGTTCTAGATGTTCCGTCATCGTCCTCTCTGGTCTGCATGTGGATCAGAACCGCCATGGATCCAGAACCGGTTCTGTTTGAAGCTAACGGTCCACTGTGGTGGTTCTGACTGACGTGTTCTGCTGTGGGTTCTGGACTGATGCACGTTGTTCTGCCTGGTTCTGTTTGTCCTGAACTCCCCGACCGGCACCGGGCCCGAGTGTCTAACTGGGTTTTTCAGAACCAACCGTTCTCAGATCCTCAGCGGGTTCTGAGACCCGGCTGAGAGCAGATGGTTCTGATGAATCCCTCCTCCCGCTCGACTGACCCAGTTTGCGTCTCCAGGACGGGTCGGAGCAGAACATAGACGGATCCGAACTCGAATCCTCTGTGAGGTCAGAGGTCACCCAGGAGCCAGAACTCCACATCCGTCTGCAGGTTCTGGATTCATGTCCGTGTTCTAACGGTGCTGAAGGTCCAGTTCCGGCAGCTGCTGGGTTCTGATCCGGTTCTGATCCGGTTCTGCTCAGACCATCATCCTGTCCGTCTTCCTCCCAGAACTCTGCCGACGCCCCGGAGACCATCACCAGCCGGGACGCGGCCCGGTTCCCCATCATCGCCAGCTGCACGCTGTTCGGACTCTACCTCTTCTTCAAGGTGAGTTCGGACCTCTCGGTTCTGTTCGGCCGCCGGGCCGGCCGGTTCTCACTGAGCGCGCTCCGTCCTGCAGGTGTTCTCCCAGGAATACATCAACCTGCTGCTGTCCGTCTACTTCTTCGTCCTGGGCGTCCTGGCTCTGTCCCACACCATGAGGTACCGTCAGAACCAGGATCGGGTCCAGCAGCGCTGCTGCCTCCCAGTCTAATTCCGTCTCTGTCTTCCAGTCCTGCCATGTCCAGAATCTTCCCAGAGTCGTTCCCCAACAAGCAGTACCAGCTGCTGTTCACCCAGGGCTCTGGAGAGTCCAAAGAAGGTGAGACCGTCGGGTCACCGGACAGAACCAAGTCACTGGCTTGGTTCTGTGGTCTGAACACCTCCAGACCGTCTGATAAAGGTTGAATCGGACCTCACAGCATCAGCTGCACTAAGCTTGATAAATTAGACATTTACAGTTTGACGGTTTCTGTCAAACGGCTGCAGAGCGGTTCTGATCCGTCAGCTCAGCTTCTGGAGTTTATAGGAATGTTGGGAATTGTGGTTTTTGTAAAACGCAGCTGGAGACACCAAACGTTTGTTTTATGAATGTAAAGAAGAATCAGAGTTATGGGATCAACTCAGTAACTTTCTGTCTTCTAAAACTATTCATTTGCATTTTGTTTCCTTACAAAATATTCAATTTGGTTTTTCCATTAAAGATAAAAATCTGGAACTTTTAGTCAATATTCTGATTATTATAACGACATATTTTATCCATGAATGTCGTTATGCGAAATGCTGCCTTTCGATCGATGCTCTCAGATTTGAACTTTCCTTTTTCAAAATGTGTCTAAAAACGATGCAGAATTCATACGCAGTGAAACTGTTTGGATTGATGGAAGATTTTAGTTTGTAGCCCCTGATGTGTGTTTTATTTTTAAATTTGTTTTATTATTTTATTCCATTTTATTTTTTATGTCTATTTAGTATTTTCTGTTAGTTTTTACTCTGGTCCTGAGTCTCTAATCAGTGGTAATTGTAAGTACTAGGAGTTGTGATTTCTGTTATTTGTTCGATGTCTATTTTAAGTCGTGTATTTGTCAGGTTCTGTCATCGTTCTGCTTATTTACTAATAAAATAAAAAAAGTTCAGCTGCAGCAGTTTCAGGAAGCTGCTGTATTTTCTGTTATTTTTTTCCAGCAAAATGTGACAGATTCTCCTTCTGCCTCCAGAAATAGTGAATTATGAGTTTGACACCAAGAACCTGGTGTGTCTGCTCATCAGCAGCGTGGTGGGAGTTTGGTACCTGCTCAAAAAGGTAAACTCACCGTCCCACTGTTGGCCTGCTGGCCGCCGCGCTCACAGCCAATCACAGCGGTTGTTTCTGTGACGTCACAGCACTGGATAGCCAATAACTTGTTTGGCCTGGCGTTCGCCCTGAACGGGGTGGAGCTGCTGCACCTGAACAACGTCAGTACCGGCTGCATCCTGCTGGGGGGGCTGTTCGTCTACGACGTCTTCTGGGTGAGAATCTGGCTTTAATGGTAAAGGAAGTTACGTTTTATAGTGGTGTGTGCTTTTCAAAATAAAAGCACCCAAATTTATTTTCTTTGAGTTGAAGAAATTATTTTTGCAGTAATAAGTTTTAACTTTTTAAATGTTAATTCAATAAAACAGACTAATAAGATTTTAAAAACATCAAGAAAGTATGTTTATTGTACTTTATTTACATAATAATTACAAATAAAATTTTATTAGTTACAAAAATTATTTAAAAATGGTTTTAAAATGTAAAATACAGAATAAAAATGTATTTGAGGAAAATTACAATAAACACAAAATTTAGTAAATATAACTAATACTTGCTCTAATAAATAGTTTTATAACAATTACTATTATGTTAACTTATGTAATAAATGTAAAATATTTAATCTTACTGTAAAATAATGAATAAAATATGATCAAGGAAAATTACAATAAATACAATAGATACTGATTAGTAATAATCTGTACTATTGTTGATGAAGATAATTATTAATAATAATCTTAATAAATCCACATTTCAATCTGCTGCTGGTTTTATTTAGCCTAGCGTGACCTCTGACCCCTGGAAAGGATCACTGGTCAGTAGGACTGAACGTTTCCCTCACCTGTCTGATCTGACCTCCAGGTGTTCGGGACCAACGTCATGGTAACGGTGGCCAAGTCGTTCGAGGCACCGATCAAACGTGAGTCGACTTTTCAGAGCTTTTCCTGCTTCCTGCTGCTCTGGTTCTGACCCGAGTCTCCGTCTCCCAGTGGTGTTTCCTCAGGACTTACTGGAGAAAGGACTGGAGGCCAGTAACTTCGCCATGCTGGGACTGGGAGACATCGTCATCCCGGGCATCTTCATCGCCCTGCTGCTGCGCTTCGACGTCAGGTGGCGCCCGCTCTCCCTCCGCGGCGTCTCCGCTCACCTGCCGGACCCGTCCTCATGTCCTCATGTCTCCGTCTGTCTGTCCGCAGCCTGAAGAAGAACAGCAGGACGTACTTCTACTCCAGCTTCCTGGCCTACATCTTCGGTCTGGGCCTCACCATCTTCGTCATGCACACCTTCAAACACGCACAGGTAGGAGGCGGGGCCAGACGCTCCGATGTCCGGGAAGCTTTATCAGAACCATGGAATCGGACGGGTTCTGTGGAACCGGCTTCCTGACTCTCTCTCTCTCTCGCCGCAGCCCGCCCTGCTCTACCTCGTCCCCGCCTGCGTCGGTTTCCCCGTCGTCGTGGCGCTCTGCAAGGGAGAGCTCACCGAGATGTTCAAGTGAGTAACCATGGCAACCGCCAGGTACTGACGGTTGATCTTCTGATGAGGAAGATGTCCACGAATAAACCTGGATCAGTCTGTCCATACTCAAGGTCAAAGGTCATTTCTGGTTTCGCATTTTAAAAACTAAATATTCTTAATAATCAGCAATAAAATGAGCTGAAATAAAAACATTAAATGGTAGAAAAATAAAATCCAGAAACGTTTAGAGAGCTTCAGAACCGTCTCTATAGACTGTCTGTCCGTCCATTGGTCCGTCCGTCCATCTGTCCGCCCATTCATCGGTCCGTCCATCCATCCATCGGTCCGTCCGTCCGTCCATCGGTCTGTCCGTCCATCCATCGGTCCGTCCATCCATCCATCGGTCCGTCCGTCCATCCATCGGTCCGTCCATCCATCCATCGGTCCGTCCGTCCATCCATCCATCCGGTCCAACCTGGTCTCTGGTTCTTCTGATCCTAAGTCCTGCAGATGAAACCCAGACGTTCTGGTTCTGGTTCTGTTGCTCAAACCGTCCCCTCTGGGTCTGATGGAGCGCCTCCTGCTTTACCGTCAGGATGTTTTCTGGATCCTGATTGGACCATGAGGCTGATGTTTCGGGTCAGAACCGGCGAGCAGAAGATTCTCTTTCCTGTTTGCTCTTCCTCACCTCATCATCCTCATCCTCATTGATTCATTTGCAGTTTAAGATAAAAATCTTACATTCTTCTTCTCTTCTGTTCCTCATCCTCACCTCTTCATTTCATCCTCCCCGTCGCCATAGCTACGAGTCATCAGAGGAAGTTCTTCCTGCCTCTCCGCGCATCACTTCCTTCCCGACTGTCAGCGGCTCTCCTGCAAGCCTGGCTGCATCCATGGAAACCATGGCAACCGGCTCCTCCCCCCGACACCGCCGTGTTCTTCCCACCTCCACGTAGGAGCTAAGCCCCGCCCCCCGCCCTTACTGCCCCGCCTCTCTGAGCCCTGGGCAGGTAGAACGCCCGTCTGTCCGTCCGTCTGTCCGTCCATCACTCCTCCAGGATCAAAACGGACCCGGTTATTCAGACTGGATCAGAAGTTCAGACGCCATCAAACCTTTGGAGACGAAGTTTAAAAACGGAGAGATTTGGATCCTAAACCAGAACCAACAGAAAGTTTTTGGTATTTAGCCGAAGCTAATGCGCTAACTTCAAACGTGTTAATACCAGCGGTGATACATGTGCTGTGTCGCCCCCATCAGGAACAAATCTGTCATTACACATCTTCCTGTTTGATTTACGCTTCATCAAAACAAACCTTTCAGTTTTCTAGATGCTAAGTTTTGCTAATTCAGTCGAATTAACGTTCAGTCAGAAAGCAGCTGGACGTCAGGAAGTTTTAAACTGTTTACTGTAGAACTACAGCAATGCATTCTGGGTACAGAGTAAACATAATCTGCTGCACCAGTCCTGGGTAATTGGACTTCAAAATAAAAGCATGAATATAAACGCTTGATAACCAAAGCTTCAACAGACGTCAAACTTTATCCGACTGAGTTTACAAAACAACCAATTAACGCTAAGCTAAGTGCGCTAAATATTTTCAAAGTTTGCCAAAATGCTAAATCATCAAGGTAAAAATTAGCTCTGCCATTAGCGCTGTAGCTCATTAGGAAGTGAGCCCACCATCACATTGAAAAGGGAGCTGTGATTTATGAATATGTAATGAAATGTTGCAGAGGGTCCAGCTGATCTCTGATCTCCAGTTTTTATGAGCGGTGCTGGTTAAATCTGACGGCTCCTGGTCTGAATCAGACTTTACTGGTTTCTGATGGTTCAACATCAACTATCAGGGTAATTCTGACCAACGGTCACATGATGTCACACACAGTAAAGTCAAACATGGCTCCCTCTCTGCAGGTACGAGGAGTCATCTGAGGAGGCGGAGCCTAAAGAGGAGACGCCAGAACCTGAGAAGAAAAAGGACCAATAGCATTCGTCGCTGCCACCCTCACCCCGTTACGTTTCACTGAAGCCCCGCCCCTACATAAGGGGCGGGGCTTATGTTGCCAACGTGTTTGTGTCCGGTCTCCATGGTTACAGCTTCTATGGTACCGTGAGGGGTGGAGTTTTGTTTCTGCTCGGTGCCTGACTCCTCCTCCTCGTCACGGCTGCAGTCATTGGAGCACAGAGCTGCTGAGGGGCGGGGCCAGGCGAGTGGGCGGGACTTGTGTGTCTAGACCAGGAAGCCGTTAAATCGAAGCTTCCTCAGCGCATCTCTGCTTCCTGCTTCTGTCCGCTCACCTTTACCTGCTTCAGTTCCACTTTGTTCCTGTAAAAACGTCACAGTTTTAATGTTTGTGAATGTTTACAGCTTTTCCTCCAAACATCTGGGCGAATCCAGGAGTTTCCTGTCAGAGCTGAGCGATGAAATCAATTCAGACTTTTAATTTCTGTATCATCAGTTCAGATTTTCCCCCGTTAGCGTTCTCTGTCTGTCTGAGCTCTGATGTGTTTATTAGATTTTAAGGGTCAATTTTATCATTTTGAGTCGTTCTTTTTCTTCTTTTTGAACTTTGTTTTTTCAGACGGGAAGAAAAATGCAGAAAATCACCAGATTGTTGAGATGAGGGATGAAAATAAATTTTATTTGGAAGGTTAAGGGATCAAAGTTTCTCCTAGATCTGAACTGCAGCTGCAGCAAAGCCGCCCCCTCTTTCTGAAATCTGATTGGTTGTCAGGCTGGAGGAGGAGGAGTCGGCCAATCAGGTGATTTCAGCCTCGTTCTGATTGGTTCACAGGAGATAAAGGAGAATATTTACTGATGCAGTTTTCTGTCATATCTTAAAATATTTGAGGAAAGTTGAGTAAATGTAAACATTAAAGGAGAGCTTTAGTTTTGTGCGACATAATGATGTGTAGAAATGAGTCCAGAGGCGCTCAAACTGCTGGTCCACCCAGAACTACGTTTCCCATCATGCCCAGGCTTTGACAGGTAAATCAGGTGATGTGAAAAGGTCTAGAAATGCTTCATTTGACCCTCTGAGCTGCAGACTCTCAGCTTCGCGTTAATATTTCTGTTGTGATCGATGGTCGACGCTTTATTATTGACAGTTTTGTATTTTGATGTAAATCCGATCGGTCCTAAAGTCCCGCTTGTATCCGGCTCCGTGGAGTTCAGTAGCCTTCATAGAGTTTAACTCTGAGATGTTTTTCTTTTTCTTCTTCTCTGTATCTGTGAGCGCGGTCGCTGTCTGTTGGATTTGCAATAAACCTCCTGGTGGTTTGGTCACCGTCTGGAGAAGCATAACTCCGTCTGTCTGCATTAAAATCACAACGCCGCAACTTTAGAGGCTACGCTGTGACCTTTGACCTGCTGGCTGGGGCCTGCAGAGAAGCTCGCCGAGCTTCATTTCATTTTTTGTAGAAAAGGGAAGTTATTCATTGATCCAAAACTTTTAAGAAAATTAAATAATACAAAAATATTGTAATTTATTTTCAAATTTCATTTCAATACTTGGGTCACTTTTTTTTTTATTGTTGCTATATTTAGCCAAGTTTAAAAAAACTCAATTAAAAGCTGATTTGGATGCAACAAAGTCGGCTTTTCAGAAAAAGTTTCTGCTTGTTATTAAAAAGATGAAAACTTTGTTTTGGACTTTTAGTAGTAATTCTACCCTGATAAATAAAATCAACCGCCTGTGATGGACGGGTCAAATTTCCATCATGTTTTTAATTGGACGGCCGCACAAAATCAATCTAAGGGACACAAATGGCCCCCGTGCCGCATTTGGACACCCCTGATCTATTCGTTGTTATCTAGGTGACAGAAAACAGATTTTGACACAATGTTTTGACTTTCCTAAAGGGTAATTCAAAAACCAACGCATTCAGTTTGAGTAGTAAGAAGAAGAATTCCAGATGTCTTGATTTATATTTTGATGAAAATCACCAGATTCATCATTTGAAGAGTCAAAAATCTGTAATTACAATTGAAGATATGTAGATATATTTATGACTAGTCAAAATTATATCTTTAGATATCTGAATAGCTTTAACTGGGCCTTTCAAACACTTGTCTGTGCACAAAGTTGTCAGAAAATGCCAACGTATATAAAGGCGTCAGCAGCATGAGACGCTTTAAAACGCGTTTGAAGCTGAAAATGGAGCATTTTCAAGAAAAACTTTTTCATTGTTTCATTGAAATTTCAAAATGCTCCGTAAATCTGAGGCGCCTGAACAAAACAATTATTCAACATATCGGCGATGTCTGCACAGAAATATAAAACTCGTCAAGATTTAAAAAAATAAAATGTAAGGCTCGCTTTTATTTTGAAAATCTGCTCCCTACCGGGCACTTACTTCCGGTTCCGGCCTGATTATCGCGGCTTGAAACGTTTCGGTTTTACTCGGATCTTATCTGGTTTTTAAAGATGGGGGAGGCAGATGTGACCCTCAGTCAGACCGAGGAGAAGCCCCCGGACTCGGCTCTGGTTCCCGGGGAGGACTCGGTGGTCTGGAGCCACGAAGTGGAGGTGTGTCTTTTCCACGCGATGATCGGACACAAACCAGTGGGTAAGACTGCTAACGCTAGCTCTGGTGCTAACAGCTCCCACTGGAACCAGTCCGAGACCAGCTTAGCCCGAACAATAGACGGACCCAGATCAGTTCAACCCACATCCGAGACGTACTGGGACCAGTTTAAGCAGAAACTGGGTCAGTCTGATCCCAGTTTGTCGTTGGTTGCTTCCGCAATCTGTAAAAAAAAAAAAAACAACAAACATCTGTTAGTTGATTTTTGTATTTTCTGAATAAATATGCAAAAATAAGTTTGAGAAGGAAAATATTTCAAGAATTTATTCCAAACAAATATATAATGTGGCATCCATCCAGTTACTGGTCTGACGGGTCGGTTCTGTTGGTTCTGTTGGTTCTGACGGGTCGGTTCTGTTGGTTCTGTTGGTAGGAGTGAACCGCCACTTCCACATGATCTGCATCCGGGATAAATTCAGCCAGAACATCGGCAGGCAGGTTTCTTCCTCCGTGATCTGGGACCATCTGGGGACCATGTACGACATGCAGGCTCTGGTACGCACAGAAACACACACTGTAACACACACTGTAACACACACTGTAACACACACTAACACACACTGTAACACACACTGTAACACACACTAACACACACTAACACACACTGTAACACACACTGTAACACACACTGTAACACACACTGTAACACACACTAACACACACTGTAACACACACACACAGTACCACACACACAGAAACACACACCGTAACACACACCAACACACACAGAAACACACAGTAACACACACCAACACACACAGTAACACACACACACAGTAACACACACAGTAACACACACACACAGTAACACACACACACAGTAACACACACACCCCAACACACACTGTAACACACACATGCACACCCACACAGTAACACACACACAGTAACACACACAGTAACACACACACACACACAGTAACACACACACCAACACACACACAGAGTAACACACACAGTAACACACACACACACACACACAGAAACACACAGTAACACACACAGTAACACACACAGTAACACACAGTAACACACACAGGCACACACACACACACACAAACACACACACAGAAACACACAGTAACACACACAGTAACACACACACAGTAACACACACAGTAACACACACACACAGAGTAACACACACAGTAACACACACACAGAAACACACAGTAACACACAGTAACACACACACACTCGCTGTGTTTTCCTGTGAACCAACCGGTTCTGTGTGTGGAGCAGCACGAGTCGGAGATCCTGCCGTTTCCGAACACGGAGAAGAGTTTCTCTCTGCCGGAGGAGATCATCCAGGAGGTGAAAGGAGGTGAGGTCCTCTTCCTGTTCCGCCATCTTGTCCTTCCTCTTCCGGTTGTGACGAACGACGATCTCGATGTGTTTGCAGGGAAGCTGGGCTCTGAGGAGGAGACCAAGGAGGAGTTCAGGATGGAGAGAGAACCTCCTGCTACACATGAAGAAGGTCAAGCTCCTGCTTTTGTTTTCAGCCACATGAGCGTTTATCAGGCGTCTGTAGACTGCTGTGAGTCTTGTGACTACAGACGAAATGCTGCTAATACAGACAGAACTTTGGGACCACAGATAAAATGCTGCAACCGCGGCAGGAACGTCACGACTACAGACAGACGAAATGCAATACCTACGGATGAAGCGTTGCAACCACAGACGATGTTCAGACTACCGACAAAATGCTGCAGTCACAGGAGATGGAAGCAAAAGGAGAAATGCCTCAAACAGCAAGAGTAAAATACTGTAAAGTTGCTCCACCTAACAGAAGTCCTCCAGACCACTAGGGGGAGTCTGGAGCAGGAAATATTACCAACATAGACATGTAAAGCAGTGGTCCCCAAACTTTTTACCACCACGGACCGGCGATCACTTGTGATAATCGTACCTGATCCTCCTGCACTGTGACGTGGGTCTCGACGGATCTGGTCCGGTCGGCAGAACGTCGGACCGCTCCCGTCTGAAGTCGGGCATCTTCAGCGTTGTTTTGAATATGGCAGCCTGAGGGGTTTTCCCTGGCAGTGAGCAGAACGCAGCCTGTTGAATGCGACAGGCAGCCAATCAGACGGCGCGGTGACCTGAGCACAGCTGACATCACAACTGAGATCCGGTCTAGTGCTTCATGCAGCAGACGGAGCGGCTGCTCACTCCGCCGTTTATCCAAAGCCTTTTCTTCTTGTTACGTCTTTTATCGCTTAAACTGAGTCCACAGACCATCACCGCTTCTACGTCGTCGTGTCTGATTGTTCTAGATTCATGTATGGTATGTTGGGATTTTACTGGGTTTCCTTCTGGAGCCGGGATGTTGGTGACTGGACTCGGTTCGTGTTGCTCCTGCCGTGTGGATCGACACCAGTACCGACCGAACCTCTTTACATCAGCTCTGGTTTGGAAATCGGCCCACAAATCATGAGGTGTGAACCAGAGTGAAGCTCCGCCCCTCTAGCCGGGACCACCGCCCCAACGCTCTGACTCTGGTCGCTATGGTAACGTTCACACATCCCTTCAGGATAAGATACAGATGCGCCACAAAAACAAACATTTTACTTTCATGAAAGTTTGAACTGGATAACGACGGATCAGTGGGAGCCCTGAGCTCGTCTGTCTGCAGCGAGACGGTCCGTCTGGGAGCAACGACCCGAGGCGCTGCTGGACCTCAGGGTTCCTGGTCTCTACGAGGCGACGCAGTTTGACGCTTCGTTGCCTCATTATCGAGTCGGTCGCCGCTGATCCTGCAGAGCAGGCTGGAATGTGGGAACCTCCTACCGCTCCGGGATAAATCCTCCCGTCTCTCTGGGCCGTTTCCTTTCGCAAAGAAACTTTCCAAGAACATCTGATCTGTTTCTACTCGTTTTGCTGTTTGTGGCTCAATGTTTATCACGCAAGACGTAACGAGAGAATCCGATCAAAATGAAAGATCCTTCAATACATTAAACAGAAATATTTAATTATTTCTTGTGCCGCCCGGTACCAATTGGTCCACGGACCGGTACCGGTCCGCGGCCCGGGGTTTGGGGACCACTGATGTAAAAGACAGCGAGATTAAAAAAAGACGGAAAGTATAACGCTTTTCTTTCTTCCTCCAACTTTCTTCTGGACGTCTTTTCTGAGGGTCTGCTCTCACATGATTTGTTGTTCGACTCCCTCTAGTGGTCTGGAGGACTTTTGGTTCATCTGTAGTTGTGTTTTCCTGAATCAGGAATGTTTTAGTGATGATCCTTAACCGGATCGTTCCGTCGGAGCAGCTTTAATGAGGGACAGGAAGTGGGACAGGAAGTGGGACAGGAAGTGAACGTCTCCGCAGATCGTCCTTTCCTATGCTAACTCGGTTTTCCCATTTCTCCCACAGGAAGTAACTCGTCTGTGAAGATGTCGGAGCGAACGAGCGGCAGTCGGGAAAAAGAGAAGGACCGCGACAAGGAGAAGGGCGGAGGTGAAGGAGGAGCAGCAGCAGCAGCAGGAGGAGGAGGAGGAGCGAAGGAGGCGGAGAAGAGGAAGAGGAGCCGAGCCACAGAGAAACTGCTGTCGTCTTCCAACCCGGCGAGTCCGGGAGGCGCCAAGAGGAGGCGCACCTGAGAGCTGGACTCTGATTGGCTGCCTACGCTGACCTCTCCTCTCAGCAGGAAGTGACACGTTTGGACCCCCCGTTTATTTCCTGTAGCTTTTTGTTTTCCGTGTTCATGTTTCCCATGGAGCCGAGCAGAACTCTGGACCGAACGCGGCTCTGCTGGATGAACCGCTGCAGTTCTGCTCTGGACTCCGGTCGGCCCGGTTCTGGACAACTCAGCCGCTCCGTCTTCCAGGCTCCTGGGATCGCAGCCGAGTCGGACCTCTGGGAATGTTTCTCCGTCTGAAAGCTGCTCCAGACGAGCAGAAAAACACATTTATGATGCTTTCCCCTTTCATATTTTAGCTTATGTTTAGTTTCAGCTTCATACAGCTTGGGATATTTTAAAATGTTCTTGGTTTTTATTTTTATTAAGATATTTATTCATGATAACAAGACTGTTGGTGACATTAAAGATGAACTCCTCAGTGTTGCATTTTTCTTTTTAATTCAAAAATGCTTTTTTGACACCAGATATCTTGGGCCGAAGGTTTCCTGCAGCAGTCGGATAAAACAGAACAGAAAACGTCTTTAATGTCCCACAGCAGGGAAATTCAGGCGTGACTGCAGCACCTGAAGGCCAGGGAGTGTTTAAAATACAAACAAAAAGCAAAATTAGTATTATTACTATACCGAGCAAGATTATAACATATAAGATGCATTTATCAACCAAAGCTTTCATAGTCCTGATCCTCTGCGATTTTTTTCCCATTCAAACATAAATGAGGCCTTAGAGATGAAGCTAGAAACTATTTTTAATTCCATACAAACCAACAGACGTGGGAAACTCCAGTGTTCCATCAAACTTTGTGACCATCAGATGTTGTGACCCCTGAGGAGGCTGGCAGGATGCCTGACTGAAATGCAGCTGATCAGACCGAAAATTAATTGTTGGTTTTAAACTGGAGGATGGAGAAAGTCACATAAACATCGTTTTGTTTTAATACAAAATTGGTATTTCGGTCGCGCTTAGTGATAGCGCCCCCTGATGGTAGCAGAAGTTGGCGTAACACCGGCTGTTCCGCCAACCTCCTTCCACTCTATTGTTAACAAACGCGGCGCCGCCATCTTGAAACGGCTGAAGGTGGGAGTGTTTCAGCGGCACAAATCCCGAAGAGTCCAAGTAAGTACACGAATAAATGTTTTACTGCCTGTAATCTATTCCCAGTTCTCCTTCTGAGCCAGACTGGGACGGTTCCGAAGGAGAAATTAGACTTCCTGATTGCTGCCGTTGGAAAAGATTAAGCTAGCAAGCTGGCATTAGCATTAGCAATGTTAAAGTTGGTAAACATTCTGGATCTTATTTGTCTTGGAGGCAAAAAAATGTTTAGAAAACTATTAATGTGTGTGATTACACTTTAGAAACAGTAGAAATAGCAATAACTCATCATGCTGGAATAATCCTAATTTATGCAGAAATGCGTGAATCTGAAGGCGCCATCTTGTTAGCTTTTTCTGTTTTTATGCATAATTAAAAGAGCAATAAACAGATCTTTCTTCGAGAAAAGTCCGTTGCACAACGCCGGGTCTGACTTTTTTCTTTTTTCTTTTCACACGGCTGATGCTGATGATCTCTGTAGCTGCACTTTAGGAGTCAAACGATCTAACCACTGCGCCCAGCATCGCCCCTATGGTAGCCTATAGGGCTGAAACGATTCCTCGATTGATTCGAGGACCTCGATTATTAAAATTCCTCGAGGAAAATGTCCCTGCCTCAGCTTCGTTAATTTATGTTTAATTATTTAGCGCTCCGTGTTCCGGCCGGAACATTACCTGCGTTGCACAGCGCTCTCACTTCCGCCTCTGAGTTGTTGACAAGCTAAGTGTTAGCATCATAACGTCCATCTTTAAGTTCGGCCCGTGGGGATTTTATTGATTTATGATAATGAGGGTTTTCATCGTTTTGGGGACCAATAAGCTTCTCTAAAATGACCGGCGCGATGCCTGGAGTTACTGAACATCCGGAAGAGGCTGAAGGAGGATTTCTACAGGTGAGCGGATGGACTGAACATGGCGGCGGCGGAGTCGTTGACGGTCCGTAAGTGGAGCTTTACGGACGAACCGCACGATAAATTTCAGGTTCCGGTCTGAACAAACGGAGCGCATCGTACATGGCTGGTAGATGAGTTTCTGAGTGACAAGGAGCCGTAAATATCCCGCATTGCTGCCCTATGAGGGCCGATTAGGACCAAAACTATGTTTTGTCTCTCACACACTACTAAAAACTCACACACACACACAAAATATTTTAATTGCACATATATACTATTAAAATGTCATATATATGCATTTTTTCTCTCTCACACACACAAAATACTAAAATTGCGCATAAACACTACAAAAATATCACCTGCATACATTAAAGACTAAGAGCTCACATATAATCTAATAAAATATAGACTCACCTTTTGTATGTCAGAGTGATGTCACGGAAGAGGCGGGGCATCATTTGTAGATCAGATCGCGCATGCGTTGATACCACAGTGACGTCAGCTTCAAGTTGGATACTGCAGCAACACGGTGTACGCGGCGTTTAGCTCAAGGCTAATCCGATTTATGAACGCTAATTTCGGCCAGCCGTTCTCTCCCGCTCCCTCCTCAAGCGCTCGGAGGTTCACTTAGGGCTTATTCTGGGGTTAGAGCTGTCTCTAGCTCCGGCGTTAGCTCCGCTTCGACCGGCGTTAGCTCCTCTAGCTCCGGCGTTAGCTCCGCTTCGTCCGGCGTTAGCTCCTCTTACTTCGGCGTTAGCTCCTCTTACTTCGGCGTTAGCTCCGTTTCGTCCAGCGTTAGCTCCTCTAGCTCCGGCGTTAGCTCCGCTTCCTCCTCAAGCGCTCAGAGGTTCACTTTTGGCTCTGACACCGAGGTAATGCGTTAGAGCCGGAGTAAGCGGCGTTTAGCTCAAGGTTGATCCATTTATGAACGCTAATTTCGGTCAGCCGTTCTCTACTGCTCCCTCCTCAAGCGCTCGGAGGTTCACTTAGGGCTTATTCCAGCTCTAACCCTGGAGTAAGTCCTAAGTGAACCGCCGAGCGCTTGAGGAGGGAGCGGGAGAGAACGGCTGACTGAAATTAGCGTTCATAAATCGGATTAGCCTTGAGCTAAAAGCATCTAACACCGTGTAGCTCCAGTATCCAGCATGAAGCTGACGTCATTGTCGCATCAACGCATGCGCGATCTGATCTCCAAATGATGCCCCGCCTCTTCCGTGACATCACTCTGACATACAAAAGGTGAGTCTATATTTTATTAGTTTATATGTGCAATCTTAGTCTTTAATGTCTGCGTGTGAGGAAAAAATAGTGTGCTTGTGTGATATTTTATTAGTTTTTTTTAGTACAGTTTTAATATTTTGTGTGTGAAGAGAGAAAAATTGCATATGTGACATTTAAATAGTATATATGTGCAATTTTAATATTTTGTGTGTGTTAGTTGTTAGTAGTGTGTGAGAGACAAACATAGATCTTGTCCTATCGGCCCCTCATGCTGCCCTGGTCTGTTTGCTCCCGTTCATCCGTTCATTCGCCTCTAATCCGTCCTCCACTCCAGGACACATTTCCAATATTGTCAAACAGGTTTGGGCCAAAGGTCAGAGTTCATCTATTAAACTGACTGAAGATGAAAACATAAACTAAAAATTGGATCATAGACATTTTTTATAAGCATATTTGTGATCCTGCCTCTTTATTATTACAGTGAATATAATTTCAGATTCTTGTATAACTTTTCCTCAAGTTAACAAAGTGAGCTGTTATTGTTACAGGTTCATTTTATAAACTACAGAAAAGTAACTTAGAGAAGCTCAATGTGAAAAACTGGACTGATGTTGATATGATAGTAAAACTGCTGTTATGCCACATTTAGCAATATTTTATTTTGTCAAATTTTTTATGCGATTACTCCATTAATTGTAAGAATAATCGATAAATTACTCCATTACTAAAATGTTCGTTTACAACAGCCCTAGTAGCTATGCTGAAATGTTCAGTTTCTCTTGTGACTACAGACATTTTCTGTTTTTATACAATTTGAGCTGATTGACAGACTCATCTGGTTCACCTTTCATTTGCTTGGAAAAATCAGTTTTGTCACGTGATTGTTACTAGTCGACTAATCGCTGTAACCCCTAGTATATATGCAAGTTTCTATCATTTAAAGTAACGTTTTATTTCCGTATGTGTATTGGATTTGCATGAAAAGGAACTTGAATATGAGGGCTTCTAGCTGACTATTTATAATAAACTATTATATTTGAGTGTCCTACATTACATAAAGCATTAGACTTCTTCGCTTTCACTTGTCATAGTAGAAACGGCCACAAGAGGGCGCTGCAGTGCCAGGAAGGGCAGGGTGGCCGGATTAGCAGCAAGTTTTTCCAGGCTCAGTCTGGATCCCATCGAATCAACGCTTAAAGTTTGGAAGAAAACCAACTAGAGTCTAAGAAATGAGATGAGCTGAAGAGACGGATGTGAAGGAGGAGATGAATGTCAGAGTAAAACACAGCGGAGGAGTGTGAGAACGAGTGCTGCATGAATATTCATCAAGTGCTGAGATTTCCCAGCAGAGTGTGTGTGTGTGTGTGTGTGTGTGTGTGTTTTCACATCCCCAGACATGTTTATTCATAAATCATCTCATGTTTATTCATGCAGGATTATGTAAACAAGTGGGCGGCTTCAGACACACAGGACCTGCTGGTCAGTGGGGACGACTCTGAGTTTAAACAGTTTTCCATCGGCGGCGCCGGTCCAACTTCCTGCCAGGCGATCAGGCATTAAAACCTAAACACAGGACTTTATTCTGTTGTCATGGAGACATAAACAGGCCTGTCACACTAACAGACTGCTGCTCAATACATCCTCCCTGTAATTACTGCGATAAACTATAATGTTATTGTTTTCACATCATTTTAAAATAATATATTGGTAATGCCAAGGACTAATAAACTTTAATTTAGTAAACAACATTTAGCACTGGAACTGGAGGATGTTTTAAATATCCAAAATAAAACATGACAACCAAAACAAATTAAAAAGACAAAAAAGAACATTTCCAACTGAAAACCTACAAAAAATGGATTATGAAGTCTTGATAAGCAAAATAATAATACAGTGGAAATGACCAATCTAAAGTCATCATGTGATTAATTGATTAGTAGCTTATTGTGACAGGAGTAAACATAAAGACGCTGAACTAGATCTGCACAATAAGGCTCAAAAATGTATCACAATATAATATCATTCGATATTGATAATTATTGATTAGTTGTTTTGTTTTAAATATCTGACATGTTGCCACATTGGTGGTGTGACGTTTCCTTCACTCCATGTTGGTTTTTATTTGTTTGAGGCACAGAAGAGAAACTTTAAACTGCTGCTGCGCACGTTACCCAGCTGGTTGTTGCTAGGCAACCAAAGAGCTAGTGAGTTTGTTGAGCTTAGCTTAGCTTATTTGTGAGCGGCTGACCGGCTAATGCCTTTTTTCTCTGCCTACATCTCCCAGAATGCTGTGCGGTTCTGGAGTTCAGTGAATATTCTATATATTGAATATTTAATATTCTATCAGACGTTTTATTTACTGATATTGATCAGGTGTCTGTGATGATCTTTATGGTTATTGATTGATTGTCCCGCTGAGCCTCAGCTCCTCCACAGCCTGAATTATTCAGACATTTCTGCTTTCTTCTCACATAAATCTAAAACTTTGTCAGAAATCTGCAGTCAGACTCGTCTCATTCTGAGAGAAGTTTCCAAATTCAAACTTTCTGTGAGTGATGTCGACCTTTGACCTGAAGGACGAGCTCTGGCTCCTTAGTTCCCATCTTCTATCGTTTCCGTCGGCATAGCGACGCGGCTCCATCACTTCCTGAGACGAGAGACGGGCTGAGCCGCCGGACCTGAGGAGAAACCTGCCTGTGGCGGACGTGACGGGAAGCTAACGAGAGATAACTGCCTCTCTGAAGAAGAAACGGTTCTAAAATAATAATGACATGATTCTGAGGAAACATTGAGACTGTCGGAAAGGAAAAACCAGATAATTACCTGAACCAGGCATAAGGAAACGATCACAGATGTCTCTCACTGTCTACACTCATTACTGGAACCCGCCAGGTTATGTACCAGTCCTTCTGTCTTTTCTAGAAAACTAGTGGCTAAAAGAAGAAGATAAATAAATAAAACTTTTGTCTTGTTTAAATCACTTTTGTGCTGACAACAGATACATAAAGCAACATATTGCAGAAGTTGCCTGACCGAGAACAACAGTTGGATTGGATTATGTTCACCCAGCAGGTCTGGATGCTCAGTTCTGTCTTCCTGCTGAAATCCGATCTTTTTCTGCGTTATCGTTCATACTACCGATTAAATGATTATAATCAGACTATGTGAACGGTTTGCAACTCCAAAGTGACGCAAGAAGAAGAACGCAGTTGTCCCCCCAGAGCCCGCCGTTTACTGCAGCAAAATGGCCGCCGCCGTCTCTGGAAGGATTTTAGTAAAATGGCCACCACCGACTCTGGAAGGATTTTAGTAAAATGGCCGCCGCCGTCTCTGGAAGGATTTTAGTAAAATGGCCGCCGCCGACTCTGGAAGGATTTTAGTAAAATGGCCACCACCGACTCTGGAAGGATTTTAGTAAAATGGCCGCCGCCGTCTCTGGAAGGATTTTAGTAAAATGGCCGCCGCCGTCTCTGGAAGGATTTTAAAGTTGCTGAGAGCGACAGCATGGTCAGCAGATGAAGGGTTCTGATAACAGAAGCTAACAGCAACTAAACGGTCTTTAGTGGAGCGTTGACTGCAGTTCTGACCCGGTTCTGTTTGGACGTGGAGTCGGACCAGGAGTGGTGGGGTTGGGATGTGATGCGTTCACTGACTCAGACTGCTTTCATCACTTCATTGTTTCCGTCCAGATTCTTCTTCTGCTGCAGAATTATGATGCATGTCTCACGTTAGTGACTGAACAGTAGATAAAATGCCACATGAGCTTTGAGACGCTTTAAAAACTGATTTGATTTTATATTTGGGTGAAAATCAGAATCGGCCGTTCAGACTGCAGTGACAGATTTTGGTCTCATTCGCTGTGATCGTAGCCTCGGTGTTAGCATTTGCTTCAGGAATGCATGACACGATTAGCGTTAACACATCGATACCGGGCCAGAAGGTTTTACCCATCATCTGAGTTTTGTGGGGGTTTTTCCTCCCGTTTTGTTGCTGTTTGTGTTCTAGAGGGCGGGGTTACGAGCTCGGTCATGTGACAGCGATGCAGCAGAGGATTCTGGGTGATTAGCTGAAGCAGAGAAGCTCTGTTAGCGGTGGGTTGGTTTATCACCGGGTCAGGACGGAAGTGCACCCGGTGTCGGCATCTGCCCTGCTTTGCATTTACCTGTTAGTTTCTCCTTCCTGCCCTGCAGCGAACGGCTCGGCTCGGCTCGGCTCGGCTCGGCTCGGCTCGGCTCGGCGGCTCGGCTCGGCTCGGCGGCTCGCTGTTCCTCGGTTTCACGTTTTAAGTCTTCATTTAGCGATCTGTGAACAGGGTGAAGCTCAGGTCTGAGTCGGCCTTCCTGGGAAACAACAATCCAAATGTTTTCCTTCAGACAGGCAGGTTGAATCTCCCTTCTTCATTTTTGCAGCACGCGTACGTTGCAGTCCCGTTTCCGTGACGATGTTAGAACGCCCCGTGTAGTTACAAAATGGAGGGCGACGGAGAGCGGGTTTGTTTTATTTTTCCAAACTGATTCTGGGACTTTCTGAATCCCGGTGAAATGAGAATCATGATTCTTATGTGGAGCATTTTGAACGAAGCTTCACCGGAGGAATCCGCAGCGTAGAGAAGTGCGAACAGAATCCAGACCCGGTTCTTCGGCCCAGCAGCTCTCTGTGGATCCGGCCTGGAAGCTGCTCGGTTCTGATCCGGGCTGGACTTGGTCAGTGACATCATCGCTGGCGTCCTGCTGTAAGCCGACATGATGAGTGATGTCATCAATGCTTGTGTCACAAACATGATGGGATTCCTTCCTCTAGTGTTTGTGCCTCTGTGCAGCCTGAGAACACACACACACACACACACACACACACACACAGCCCTCATTAGTGATGTATGGGCTGTCTGAGCCAGAAGTCATTTGTTTGTCTTTAAGCAGCTAAACTCTCTTTTATCCTGCTGATAATACATCGATTAGCATCTCAAAACCACACAGAAGCTTTTTAATCAAACCTAGAACACACACACACACACACACACACCCCCTGGGGGCCTCCTGTTGGGCAGCGCGTGATCACTGAAAGCTCGGTGTTAGCGCAGCAGCTAATGAGCGCTGAAGCTGAGGACTCGATCCGCTCCAGTTTCAGCTGAATGTTAAAAAGTTCATTTTGTCCGGAATTAACTGATTATTAATAAAACATTAATAATCAATACAACCGCAGCAGAAATGAAATGGAAGTGGTTTATACAAACTTCTTCTCAGTGAAACGCTCCTGAAAACGACGTTAAAGGCTTAACAGGTGTTGGGATGACTTCCTGGAGGCAGAGCTTCAGAAAGAGCAGAAGCTTCTTAAAGAGACAGGCGCCCAGT
The DNA here is from genome assembly GCA_903067095.1 of Girardinus metallicus. NCBI lineage: Eukaryota > Metazoa > Chordata > Actinopteri > Cyprinodontiformes > Poeciliidae > Girardinus > Girardinus metallicus. The sequence continues at coordinate 7,432 of CAEGAE010090545.1, read as the reverse complement.
TTAAAGCCCTTAAAATGGCAGTCAAACTTTTTTTATGTTTGTAAGCTGCATTTTTATAACAACTGAAAATAAAGTACCGAGTTGTTCTTAATGGTCCAAGACGTTGTTGCCATAAACGATGTTTTGCTGTTTTACGACCATTTTCCTGTGATATAATGACATAATAATAATGTAAGAATATATTTTCAAAGATTAAAAAACTTTAAATTGTAATTAACATTTAACACTCGAACTGGAAGAAATTTTAATATCCAAAATAAATAAACAGAAAACCAGAAAAAAAAAAAAGACTTTGTAAACTAAATTTTCCTTCAAACAAAGTAAAAAGGTTTAGTTGAGAGCAAAGCAGCAGACTGAAGACTTTTAGCATCCGGTGACTGGTAGGAAGAAAAATGATCAATCATGCAAACAGAAATAACTAAGCTTGTTTTAATTTGTCATGTGATTTATTGATTAATTGATTTATTGCTTATTGTGACAGGCCTCGTCATAACTATGAGAATAAGTGTCAAGTACAAGTTTTGAAGTGATAATTGAGAACAAAAGTCATAATTATGGCTTCCGTTTGGGCTTTTATTTTTTCTTTTATGGCAGAAATGGTCTTCCGTACCCGTCCAGGGAAGTCATGATGTTTTCTCTTCCTGGTTCAGTGAGTCCACCAGAATCTATCTGGACCTCACTGAACCGAACGTCTTCTCCCTCCATTCGGCTGTAAAATCTGAACTTTCTTCTGCTTCCCTCTGAAGCTCAGTACCGATATCCTGGTTTAAACGTCTCTGGTTCGGTTCGGTGAGACGTTTGGACCCGGTCAGTAGCGGGTGATGCTAACCGCCCGGTTAGCATCTACAGAAGCAGCTGTCTGTGTCTGCGGACTGAAGCGGTCCAGACCTTTTAGACGGTAAACAACTCATTCATTATTCAGAAGCGGCTCCGTCTCTCTCCGCTTGTTCATCGCCGCCGAAGCTGTCAGAACTCCTGACGGCTTCATGACTTATTGATCTGCTGAAAAGGTCACGCAGGAAGCTGCGTGCTGCACTTCCTGCCTCGTCTGTCTCCTCTGAAGTGCTTCTTCCTCCGGATCGCTTCTCTCCATCTGTTCGTCACAAACACTGACTCATTTCTCCTTAAATTGGATTTCCTGACTCGAGTTCATTTGTGCTCTAATTGAGTTAGTGGATGAGACGCGAGTCCCAGCCGGGTCTTCACCGCAGGCCACAGCCCAGCCAAGCCCCGACTCTTCCCACTTTCTGCTGCTTCATGTCACTTTTAATGATGAAAATTAATGACAGCCTTTGAAATCTCCAGTATGGAAGCCCGTTCCTGCCATGAAACAGAAATAACAGGAAGTCATAAGTTCACGATTTAAAGCGTTAAGAGAATAAAAGTAATAAATACTAGTTTCAAACTCAATGTTGAGTTCAAGTCATAATTATGAGAATAAGTTTTAAACTCATAATTACAAGTTTTAAAGTAATTCTAAGAATTAAATGCTTTATTTTGAGTTTCAGATTCATAATTTTTGAATTTGTCATAATTACAAGTTTTAAATGAACAATTATGAGAATAATTTATTATTATTAAAATATAAGTCTTAATTACAAGTTTTAGTCCATTATGAGAATAATTGAGTTTTAAAACAACTAAAAGAATAAAAGTCATTATAAGAATATGCATCAAACATTTGAGTAATAAAGTCATAACATCCCAAAAGGCCGATACGCCAGAACCAGGCCTTCAGATAAGCATCTCAGACTTTGACTAGGCCGCCTTGCTTTTATGTTTGAACCATTTATAGGTGGATTTACTGGTTTGATTTGGATCTTTGTCCTCTGCAGAACCCAAACGGCCGGATGTTCTCCTTCTGGAAAGCAGAAATCCTGGTTCTGATCCGTTCCACCTGGTTTTCTAGAGTTGTTTCTGAAGGCATCAGCTTCATTGTTTCTCCACAGGGGAACGTCATTAAAGCCTCGTAAACTCTACAGGCTGTAATTTCCTCTCAGTAGTTCAGGAATTCGTTAAATAATCAGGAATGGACTCGTTAACGGGAGGAAATCAGCCGACTGGCTGCTGTACGTGTTCCCTTCGTCACGTCTCCGTCTGCAGCTACCGAGGAATCAAAACACGCTAATGACGATGCAGCAGCCGTTCAAGCAGATCTCTTCTTACAGCTGCAGTCACACAGATTTATCATTTATAGATGCATTTCCAGTCCGATGTTCACTCCAGAACCAGAACCTGACTGGTTAAAGTTTTCCTCTGGATGCTGAGATGTGGTGCAGCTTATATTTAGTTTGTGAAAACTAAATATTTACCTCTTAAAACGATGAAATAAGCCTCGTTTAGTGACTCGTTTTAACAACCAAAGCTGTTCATTTTGGTTCCTTTCCAAACGTTGCACCACGTTGGCCTGCCGTCGTGTTGTCCCATCGTTCCCGTTCGGTCCAGTTGGTCTCGTCACTGGCGGCTGATCCGGGTCCAAACCGTCAGGGTCTCGACCCGCAGGGGCCCGGACCTCGCTCTCGCCCTGCATTGAGTCATCAGCGGGTCTTTGTGTTGTCATGGCGACCCTGTCCATCAGCCCACCAATCGCAGCATTGTTTGGTGGGCAGTGATTGACGGGAGGTGATGGTAACCCGTAGCAACGGCTGTCAGCGTGGGGGAGGGGTGTCGATGCGTTTCTAATGCATGCAGCGTTTTTGTTCTCCGTCCTTTTGACTTGTGACCGGGACAGGAACGTGCTAATCTGTTCTCTGCCGGATCGTGGCTCTTTCAGCCGGTTCTCATGGTCATTAGCTCCACAGTGTCTGACAGAACGCATTCATCCTCACATTTCACACTCATTAAAACGACACGGCCGCTTGAGGAGGGGAAGCGTCCCGATCGCTGTTTGTTGTTTGTTGTCTTGGCTTTGGAGAGACGAAACAATGACGGCTCAAACGTTTCAGCGTTCCTCAGAAGAAACATCAACATCTTCCCACGAAGATTTTAGTAGCCAGGAAAAGTCACTTTGTTTTACGGCGCCGTCCAGCTCCTGGCCTGGATGGAAGGTCCCGTCTTCTCCATCAACATGTTTTCAACACCTTTAATAATCTTTGGATCATTGTTAGCTCTTCCTGTGGATAAAGTGGTTGAGTTAAACATCTTCCAGCAGCAGCAGCACCAACAGAAAGGCGCGTTTTAATCGATTTGTTCCCTACAGGCTGCCGTATTTTCCTCATTGATTTTGTCCATCTGCAGCGCGTCAGCGGCCCGGTGCGTTCGGGCCGAGCTGAGAGCGTTTTGACGCTCCCAGAACATAAACGCAGCAGACCGATCCGTCCACATATTGATTTTCCTGCTGAGGGTCTGTGAAGTGGAAAACCATTGGACCTGTGTGATGCTGCTGGTGTTTACTGTAGATTAAGCTGTTAGCAGTCGATGGCGGCCATCGATCGAGATCCTGAGGGTTTAGCTCATTTTCTGGGATGAAGAGCATCTGCAGGATATTCATTCATGAATGTGTCGGCCTTGCTGACAGGTGTGGTTGGCCTGGTCACGTTGCTACAGTCTGACCCGAGCCAAGAAGGAGGAAATACCTGCTGGTGCTGGGTGGATCCGTTTGGGTTCACCGTGTGCAGAGACTACAGTCCTGGGTTCAGTAGGTTGCTCTCATGTAGCGTCACAAAGCTGTACAGATGGAGGGCAGGCGGTGAGGTAGCCCAGGATATGCCAGAAGGAAAAATGTAGTTCATGACTGCGAATCGTTCTAATAAAGACAAGAAAAAGGAAAAGATCATGACCGAGTGCCAAAGGTTGAGAAATGTGTAAAAAGTTCAGAAACAACCCGGTCAGGAGGGGCGGTGTCAGATTTTAGCGGTTGGAGGATTTCTCTTTAGTCTTTGGCTAAAGACCACGAGCCATTTCTCCTGCTAGCGCTAGACTAGCACATTTGTTTTGGTTGTGTTTACCCAGAATGCCCTGCGCTGTAGTCCACTTCCTGCTTTTGGATCGGTCTCCTGTCCGCTTGGCGTTCACATTCAAACCAAACCAGAGTTCACTTCAACCCAGACCCAGAGTTAGCTTAGCATTCACATCAACTGAACTGGACTTTCTGGAATATCATTAAAGAGAACTGAATAGGACTGATGTGAATGGTGATCCTAAAATACAGTGTAGATAACCGTGGTTCAGGTCCGTTATCTGGTCGGAGCTACACCAGCCACTGGTTGGGAACAGCAGGACGTCACAAGACAGACTGGTGCGCCATGTTAGTCTTCGCTTTAGCATGACGCCGTGTTAGGTGTTTGGGTTTAAAGTCTGTCCTGAGTACGATGGACCGAGCTGCACCGACCCGATCAGGAGAAGCCGGGTTGTAGTGGACGTTCATCGGTTTCTGTTTTCACGTTTGTTCTTTTTCTCCACAACCGGAGCACCAGCAGGTTAACCAGTCAGACTTGGTTCCCAGCTCATTACCAGCATTGAGTGTTGAGCTCAGGCCTTTAAATACATTTTCACCCAGACGTTGTTTTCTGTACCTGAACTCGCAGCTCATGGATAATCAATAACATCTTCCATGTTTGCGCTCATCTGTAGTTCACCTCAAAGTCTTCAGTGGTTTGAAAACTCTATAAATATTTCATTAACTCCACTGGAGTTTCTGCAACACTTCAAAGTCTGACTCTTGAACACCCCTTTTTTTCTTTTTTTAAATCTGAAGCGAGAAGTTTTTCCTTCAGTCCACATCAGAAAGATTAAACGGCTTTCAGCTGCAGAGCAGCCTGACGCCCACAGACCGGCTTTCTTCCACAGAGTTTAAAATTCATTTTCTGTCATGAAACCGGTTCTCCAGACGCTCCCTGACATGCAGCTCCTCTCCACCTGCAGCGACTCGGAGCAGGTGAGTTCTGTCCTCAGGACGCTGAGGGCGAACTGTAGAGAAAACCTTTTCCTGTGACTCTGAGGTGCTTTCTCTACCTTCAACAGGTGCATTAAAGGGACAGTATCATGTGTTCTCCTTTAGTAGCACAATAAAGTAACTAACTTAAAATGCTATATAAATCAAATAAGACTCAAAAGAACTTTGACTTTCTGATTTAACGTCTTGAATTTGGACGTCTGTCTCTGTAAAACTCCTGCTCTTTCTGAAGCTCCGCCTCCAGGAAGTCATTCCAATATGGCTCCTCTATTAACCCTTTAATGTTTTTACCATTGTTGCTCTGAGCAGCAGATCCTTTAATGAGCTCAGCAGGTGTTTGCTAATTGCTGCCGGCTAGTCAGAAGGAGCTGCACCGTGAAGGCGGGGCTAGGTCCACCCAGGCGTTTACAGCTGAGTGGTTGCCATGGAGATTAGAGGATTTCTGGAGTTTGATTTGTCAGAAACAAACTGCCTTCTGATTTCAACGCCTGTTTCTCTATTAAATATGTTTTGTTTTTTTTGTTGATTAGACGGATATAAAAATATTTAAAACTCAGATATGTTTGGTTTTGTTTGTAGAAAAGCTGAGGTGTGTCCATCCTGCTGTTTCGATGTGTTTTATCATGAACAGACGTGTTTGAGCCGTGAGTCTGTGCTGTGGCGAGTCGATTAAAAATATCTGAAGCTGAACTGGTTGAAGTTTTTCTGCCTCCAAGCTCTCAGTCAGAACCTGAAACCGACCCCCGCAACGACACTTCACTGAAACAAAAGAAACGCTCTTCCCTGAAAAGGTTTTGTCCCGGTCTAAACGCAGAGTCCGTTCCTCCGGATCGATCCGATTCCTTTAACCAGCAGGCGTTTCATTTTCCATCATCAGCTGCAGCCAAGTCTTTATCACACCTGCAGCGTCGGGGTGGGGAACTCGTGGGCTTTGGGTGACTCAACAAATTTGCTTCTCAGGGTGTATCATAAACCCAGAGCTGAACCCACACACCTTGTTGCCCCTGGCAACCGTTTCCAGCCTGTCAGAGCTGGTTCTTGGACTGGCGTGTGTGAACATCCACAGCTCAGAGGGAGGGAAGGTTTGCTGCCGGTTCAGAGATATTAGTGACAGTAGGGTCAGTTATTGACGAAACGGAACCAAATCTTTTGGCGCAAAACTTTTGGTTTGTTCAGTAAATTTCAGAGTTTAGATTATTTCTGCATCAAGTCAAATTTAACACTTTCAGGACGTTTTAGTGCCGCCCTGAATGAAAACTTAAAACACTGTGAAAAAAGGGGATGGTTGAGGGTACCCGTCCCAGAAAAGCCAGAGAATCACCATAGCAACCAGCAATGTTGAATTACCCAGCAGCCTCTTTGTTAGTCAGAAGCGTCATGGCTGCCTCAGCAGGCCGCCTGTTTCCAGTCTGAGGATTTAGAGAAACTGAATGTTTCCAGTGATGCAGATGGATTTTGTGGGCGGGATCTTCACACTGGGAGCGGAGAAATCAAAGAAGAAGAACGTGGACACATGGAGCGGCGTCTCCCTCCGTCTGTCAGCTTCCTCTCCTCATTAAGCCGTTAGCGCCTGTGCTAGCTGAACCCGCAGTAATGAGCGCAGAAACCGGTCCGAGACGAGACGTACCGAGGTCTTAAGGTCAGGAGGAGTTCATAGACGTTCCACGGGAGCTTTGAACCACCTCAGCTAACAGAGTCAAAGATCAGAGTCTGAACTTTGCTTCATAACTGCATTAAAACACAAAAATAAATGATTCACCAGAAGCTTCAGGAGTCAAAAGAAACCAAAATGAATCAAGAAGCAGCAGCAGATCAGACATCAGACATCTGCAGACCTCCACGTGTCGTTAATGAGGAGCAGTTTCCAAAACCTCCACCAGGGGCGTACATGAGCTGATTTAGTGATTCTGGTCAGATAGAAATATTCTTCTGTTGTCCTCAGGCTGCTGCAGTTCAATCAGTTCAACACAGTTTTATCAAAATTCCATCCATCCATCTTACATCTTATCCGGGGTCACGGGGTCAGCAGCCTAAGAAGGATGACCCAGACTTCCCTCCCAGCCTCTTCCAGCTCCTCCAGGGGAATCCCAAGGCGTTTCCAGGCCAGCTGAGGATCATCGTCTCTCCAGCGAGTCCTGGGTCTCCCCTCCTCCCGGTGCGACATGATCTCCTCACCGGGGAGGCGTCCAGGAGGCGTCCAGGAGGCGTCCATCCTGACCAGATGCCCGAGCCTCATCTGGCTCCTCTCGATGTGGAGGAGCAGCGGCTCCACTCTGAGTCCCTCCTGGATGACTGAGCTTCTCTCAGCCCAGACTCCCTGCGGAGGAAACCCATTTTGGCCGCTTGTATCCGTGATCTCGTTCTTTCAGAGAACGAGATCAGAGAGCTGAGCTTTTTGGCTCAGCTCTCTGTTCACCACGACGGACCGGTACAGCGCCGCTTCACGGCAGACGCTGCGCCGATCCGCCTGTCGATCTCCTGCTCCCTTCTTCCCTCATTCGTGAACAAGATCCTGAGATACTTAAACTCCTCCACTTG
>CAEGAE010090541.1:0-21650 GCA_903067095.1 Girardinus metallicus | reverse complement strand
ATATAATACATAAGTTTGATTTGGTAATTTCGCACCTTGAAATCGGGCCTCTGTCTCTTTAAGAAGCTCCTGCTCTTTCTGAAACTCAGGAAACTTCAGGAAGTTGTCACAACATGGCTCCTCTATTAACCCTTTAACAAAGTTTTTACCAACTTTCCACTCAGAAGTAGCTCCTTTAACGAGCTCAGCAGATCCACCAGGTGTTTGCTGATTGCTGCTGGCTAGTCTGAAGGAGCTGAGTGAGGACAGGGCTGCTCTGTGAGGCGGGAGCTCTGAATCCATGAATCCATGAATCCTGAACCCCAAATTAGCTTGGGTCCATCATCCACTGAGATCTGTGTTCAACAGGAAGGAAAACAATCACTGGCATTTTACAAAAGCCCAAATAACCTTGTTGTTATTTGAACCAAAAGGTTTGGAATTGAAATATTAAAAAAACAAACAAAAAAAACATAATTACAGCTAGAAACCCCATGTTGTCATTTTGCCTTTTTCACTGGATTTTTTTTGTCATCATTAAAGCAAATCTGCTTCGACAGCTACATGCTAATGCCACATATTGGAATTCTTGCTAAATTCTGATCTTTGACTAGGACATGACCGTTTGGAGATTTTTCACTATTGACTCATGTTTTAATGTTGTGCACATGAACAATATGCATTACTGAATAGAAACCAAGAAGGAATTTCAACTTCTCAGTTTTAAATCTTTAGCTGACCAGAGGTTTTCCTTCAAAATTTTCTAGCATTCAGCACAATCCACATAATTGCATTATGGGTACAATAACCCATGTGATGACGCTGCTACTGTCATGGCTCTCTGTGGAAATTGTTTCCTCATTATAGTGTGATGTTTGCCTTGAACGAAGGGTTCCCAAGTCCAGTCTTTGAGATCTACTGTCATGCGACTTTTAGATGCATCCCTGCTTCTACACACCAATCAGTGAATCAAATGAGCTAAAAGATGAGCCATTTGATTCAGACGGTATCTAAAATTCCCAGGATGGTAGATCTTGAGGACTGGACTTGGTCACTTCTGCCAAAATACATCTTATCTGCTTCTTCTGCATGTTCTTCGATAAACTCTAAGCATGTTTTTAGAAATATTTTTTTAGAAATCGTCCTTGAACTATATGGAAAATTCGTGTGAATCCTGGTTTGTGAGATCATCACAAAAAGATGAGACACACCAGCTTCAAAAAAGGGTTTGTTCTGTTTAAATAAATTAGTGCAAATTTACCCTCCGACATATAATGTGACCATCAGTAAATCAGCCATGCATGGTGTGGATGTTCATGAAGGAGTCTATGTTCAGGTGGTGTATGACGTAAAACATAAGCCCCCAAAGTGTAACTAAACCAAACTTTGATCAAAGTGAAACCAGAACCGAAGCAAAGCCAGAACCCAAGGCCTGTCTGCTATGTGGGGGAAGTGTGACCAGTCCAAGATGTTACGTGATGTTCTGATTAGACTGGGAACATTGGACCCTGGTTCTTCCCAGTCAGCACCTGATGTCTGGCCACTCCCACCTCACCTGAAAGAGTTATAATGCCAGGGGTCACCACAGGTCATTCACCCACTCATCAGCTGTAGGATTCAAGGGTATGCCATTGGAACCTATCCAAGTTTCTCTGGGCTGCATATCATTCAGACGTTATCTTTTCGGTTATCCACTATTTTCACATAGAAAAACGGATTACAGATTATCTTAAATGTACTTAAATACTTTATTTCTTTTATTAATCTCTAATCTGTTCTTGCCTAGAACATTCTTACAAACCTCTCTGGAAAACTTGTGTAAAACTAGAAGCTGATGTACATCTATACCACGATCTTTCTAGGAAGGACGTAGATACATGACTTCTAGAGACGATCAGTTTGTACTTTTAGCGCTTCCGTCTTATCTACCAGCAGCCTTCCGCAGGAAACCAGGTTCAGAAAGTCAACAGGAAGTTGTACTTTCTCCAAACAACCAGCAGAGGTCACCAAATACCCGTTTCAGATTTGAAAGCTCTCCAGGTTGGTCGTGTGCTTCTAAACTTTCATGCTTTTCATGCTAGCAACTTTTTTGCTCTAACGTGACACACAATCTGGGTCAAAGCTAACCGTTAGCCCGATGCCATGCTCCATGCATCACTAGTCAGGTTTTAGTCCCAGAGGAGATTTGTGGTGCTGCAACAGGAAGTCCTTCTGGTGTGCTGCCCTGAACCGCAGCTCCCTCCGGGACGGAAACTTCCTCCCATCTTTCCTGTGAAGGCCACAACGCTCTGCTGATCAGGAAATTAGCGCCATCTTGATCGCTCTCTGCTGTCGAGTTGATCAACTCCATCAGCACCTGCAATTAACAACAGAAGGAGAACGTGTTCATCTGGCTTATTCTGTCTAAACCTCCTGGAGAACCGAAACAAGGCCTCCTCATTTCTGTTTCCTGTAGAGCTACATGTGTTCAGAGTTTTAGTTTCCTAGTTGCTCTTAGCAACAGGCGCAAACCAGGGTTAATCTGAGGTATTTTTCATAATTATAATGGAAGAAACTTCACTTGCATGAACAACCTGTTGAAGGTCATGTCATGACAGCTCAATCAAAGTAAACTTTAGACTTTCATTACTCCTAAACTTTCTTTTTTTAAATTTTTAATCAATCAGAGATGGACTTGCTGGTGCGCTTGTCTTTCTATTAAATTAAGACATTTTTTAAACGATTGGCTATTTAATCATTGTCTGTTAAGCTGATGACGTTTTGACCACTTCGGTGACATGGACTCCGCCACGGCAACCACGACAGGACGGGCTGAAGTTTAAGAGGACTTGGGCTCTTCAGCTGAAGGCAGTTTTGTCCAACACAAGTTTCTATTACACGTTCAGATGACAACAGATCGCGCGTTAGCCGCACAACAACGAGAGGCCTCGTCCACTTGGACCAATTTCTCCAGAAGCAATCTTTGCACTTTGTGAATGGTGAAAGACAGGATGTAGTAATAAAATCAGAAGAGACCTGAGGAGATGAGGATATTTAAACAGCACCACGGACGAAAACAACAGAGGGAAAATGAAAGCAGGGAACTTCAAGACAGAAGAAGTGCTATTAGTGACATCTGAGGCCTTGTCCACATGGGAGCGTTTTCTCGTTAACGTTTTTAACCGTTCGTTCCTCTTTAGCACATGGAAACTGCGTCTTAGAGGCCACTAAAGGTATGAGTTCCTGAGTAAAAATTGATTGTTGTGTGTTCATGTGAACAGTGAAACCACAGACAGATAAACCCGACCTTTAACCCTAAACGCCTCTTGCTCTTCATAACAATGGTGGATTACACGTTTGTAGTTTTGCCGCAGAACCTCATTAATCCACTTCAGTCTCTGTGTGCTGGACTATTTGAGTGAAAAAAACAAGGCTGAGGGACGATAATATGTTTCTGCTTGACACATGGCAGAAACTATGAGAACACTTTGGGTCACTTACAGGTTTTGGGAGAGTAAAAATAGTATTTGGACCATTCACTGTGTTCCTGCATAGATGAAAACAGTTCTGGGTCCACGTGGACGAGTGTTTTTTTTTTTTTTTCAAACCGACGACCCATTTTAGAAAAAAACCCAAAAACATTCCAGTGTGAACGAAGCCTAAACCAGAATCCTATAAATCAAACCCAGTCCCACTGGAATGAGCTTGTACTGTTTCTGACATCCATTTTTGGACCAGAAGGTTCAATTTTGGTTTCATTTGACCAGAGCATCTATGTCCACTATATGGCTTGTAGCGAACTGCACCACACTTTGAAAAAAAAACCCTTGTTTACACAATTTAATCGCTTAAGATAGCTGATTGCTTTTATTTTATTTATTTTAGTTATCGATTTATTCCGATGATTAATCGAGCAACTGGATAAAAAAAAAATGGCGCATTCTGCAGATTTTTTTCTTTTGACCACTTAACCTTATTTTATACAGTATTAAAATTATGTAAAAAAAAATGCAAAGAAACAATTCAAGATATATTTTTGTAAGTAAGCAAATAAACATTTTGTTCCCTAAAATGCAGTAGCCTAGCGAAAGATGCAAATGCAGCTAAATAAATACATAAATAAGTCTTTTCTGCTTCAGTTAGCATCAATACAGAGTAGTGCTAATCTAGTGACGACTACTTCAATTACCCAATTAAAAGCTGACAGCGAAATGTGCCTAATATGAGTATTTTACAGAATTTGAAGCTAAAATGGCACCTGAGAAGTTCTGGGTTGAACACATGTACAGACAAAGAGGTGTTTGAACTATAATGCAAAATATATAAATTTTGTGTACAGTTTGCACACAAATCATGGGGGAAAAACGTGAATTTCCTTCTACGTCATCATTATGTAGTTATTTGCCTTGGTTTTCCACATATCGTCCCAATAACACGATGTAGTTTTAAAATGTTAAATAATTTAAGGTGTATTGTACTTTGTCTCCAGTCTAATTAGTCATAAGCTGCGTTATGTCGTCATGTAACCCAGCTGACAGTCGGTCCCGGCTTCTACGGGTCGGTACCGGCTCACTGACAACCAGACCCCCCGGACCGTCGTGCACGCCCGTCGGTGACGCGCCTCCGGGTTCCCGGTCCTGCACCGGAGGCGGCGGCAGCATCACCATCACCACCAGCAGCAGCAGCAGCAGCGGCGGCGGCGGCGGCTCGGTGTCTCCCTCACTGAGCAGAACGCCTGGGAAGGACGGAAGCACACGGAGGATCGGCGTCCGGCTCCACCAGCACCGTTCACGGATTAAACCGCGCTGACGTGCTGCTTGATCCGGAGCTCCTGTCGGTAAGAAGCTGGGTTTCTCTCTCCCTCTATGCTGTGATTTCACCGGTTTATGTGTGTGTGTTTTAGTATTAGTATTATTAGTATTATTATTATTCTCCTCCTGCTCGGTGACACGCTGCTGTTACTGGACAGTCATCAGCAGAGCCCAGTTCTGCACCAAGAAAACCTAAAGTGAGGATGAGTCGAAGCTTTTTTTTTTTTTTTTTCTTTTTGCTTCCAGTTACAAATTAGAAACCTTATTTCTTATCTAATGTCATGCAAATACGGATGCAGCGGCCGCACGCTGCTGTCTTTATCCTGCACACAGCAGGGGAGCCAAACAATGACACGCTCACAGTTGAGGAATTGTAAATTGATTTCTGCTCCAAAGTGCAAACTTATCATTTTCAAGACATAAAACGGCGCAAAAACATTGCGGACACAGGCGAAAATAAGTGACCAAACAGTAGAGAACCATTCCTAATATATATATATATATATATACACACACACATATATATAAAAAATCATTTTGATCACAATTAAAGGATGCGGATGATTTGGATTATCAGCTGTTCCACTTTGCACCTGCAGGGCTGCAAGTCTCAAAGCTTCTTTTGTCAAATTCTTGCTGCTGTGGGAGCTGAAAAGCAAGCAGGGATGGAGGTGTTGGGGTGTGTGTGCGTGGGTGTGTGCGTGTGTGTGGAGAGATCAGCTGTGGATGCCCTTGCTGTGGAGTCACCTTGACGACCCCTCAGCAGCACAGAGAGCTGCCTTCGTCATGCTTCTGCTCGCATTATTCACCTGCCATCACACGCAGCACATTCATGCCTGTAGATGGAGAAGTATTTTAAAAAACAGGGAAAGTTTTGCATCGAACAGTAAAGAAAAACTAGTCTCTTTAGCGGTCTATCGTCACGTTTTTGAGTAAAAGGCTTAAATATGGTAGTTAGTAAAGCGAGCAAATCAACACGGTGCAATAAAAGTGAAGCGTTCTCGTAGAGACGATGCATAAAGAGTCATATTGGCCGTGTAAAGCACAAGTACAGCTTTAAACTTCAGGGCAGAACGGTTAAGGTCTAAGCAGCTCAGCATCTCGGCTCATAAACACCAGGCTTCCTGGTAACGCGTCGCCAGGGCGACGTCCTCAGCACCACAGGGAGGAGTGGAGCGCGGCAGCAGCGGCTTTAGGGAGTGTTAATAACAAACTGGCTTTAATCTGACAGGAACCGGAACAGGGACGGGTCTTGGAGCTCGGTTTGTGACACGGCTTGACGTGAGAAGCCATTTTCTTTACGGTAGAGCCGAAGCGGATGGATTGTTTTCTGAAAATGAAAGCGTGTTTTACGTTAAAAACTTGCCTCACCGCCACCCGGTCCATAAAGCCTAACATCTGCCCGGGTCTCTTTCTTCTATGAAATCCACTAAAGGTCAAAAGAATCCGGTTCAGACACCGGCAGAAGAGATGGCCTTTAACGCAGTCAGGGGCTGTAAGGTCTGCAGTTTCTTCAGGCTGGTTTAAGAGACGGTTGGTAACTGAAGTGTGCAACATCCAGGGCAACGACCCAACTGCAAGCTGTGTTATGTAATGGTTTTGATAACATATCCTTATTTTCTTTCTTTTGGTCTGTGGGAATGTCCAATTTCCAGTTATTTTTAGTAGCGGTGCACCGATTGCAGCCTTCTGGTCGATCGCTGATTGCTGATCATTTAAAAGCCTGACCTGCCGATTCCCATTTCGTTCAATGCCGATTTCTTTTTTCTGAAATGTCGGCAAATATAGCAAGAAAGTCACCGAGTTGGGTACAGTGGGGTGACTATTGTCAACTGCAAACATGCAGACATGACCTGGTGGGCCGGTCTGCCAATCAAGCCTCTTATGGGAGAGCAGTAGAGGAAAGGTTGATTTTTAACTCTATGGAAAAGATCAGCTTTACATTTAAGTATCAGCCGATCACCGATCACCCAAAGTCAAGGAAATCAGGGCACATTGATCAATGCACCCTTAATGTTTAACGTAGCTTTTTGGTGTGGATATGTTTATGATGGCTGTTAACACTGAATTATTCACACCATCAAGGTCCAACCAGAACCAGAGTTTGGATGTTCCACTCATGAATGTATGTTTATGTTTTTGATCATTGATGTCCAACCAAGATCCAGTTTGTGTCCTCTGTGTTGACCCTGTGACAGACTGTACCTCTAGGACTGCCCTATGACGGTCAGGTAAAGGCTAACCCTAAACCTTAGAGGTTTCTGCCAGATTCGGCTTGTGTATCTTTGTGTTTATGGCAACTTGCCGTCTTTTAAAACGGTTGCGGTCTTGTTCTGCGCTCAGCCCCACCGCACCTGTTTCGACGCTCACACAGGACTCTTGAGTCCAAGAAAAACAGTCAGAAATTTGGAAAGTCGTGTCACGGAAACTAAAGGAGGTCAACCCACTACTGTTAGTAAGCTTATTTAAGCAACAGAGTTCAGGCTAGTGAACAAAGCCCAGCTAATTGACCAGCTAACATCAAGCTAGCTAGACTCCCAGTGTTGCTTTAGTTTGGAAAGACGGGGAGAATATTTGATGCAAAAAGCATATTGACTTAAAATCTTCCATTAAATTCAATAGGATTTATCTTTAGACTTGCAACACAGAGTCCACGTGTTGAAACATTGTCTACAGAGTTTTTAGCTGACTCTGTAAATTTATCTCACCACTTGGTAATAAAGTGGAATTTAAGTCTTGATTTTATTGTAGTTTTGACAATTTTCAGGTTATTAGAAAGTGAGAACCTCATGTTTACAACATAAATATGTGAAATGAACCTAAATATTAGACATGTCGAGTTTATTGGCATAAATCCACTCTACGTGGCTATACAATCATTTTTTCTTTGCCGGACACAGCCCTCGTGCTCCATAGTAAACATTGGCCTACAGCACAAAAGAATGACGTGTGAAAGTTTTCTTAATGTACTTCTTGAAACAGTTGGAGAAAAATGTATTTTCTGCTTACTGCCAAAGAAACAAACTTGAAATTAAAAGAGTCTGAAGACAAAGCAGCTGGAACGTTGTAAAAACAAGCTGTGGGAAGGCGCAATAAACTTCAAGAACTGAACGGAAGCTAATTTAGCCACTCGCTGCTACAGCTGCTCTCTGACATGGCTCTGTGGTGTATATCTGGGTTCCGGGACTTTCACCACGTCTCTCTTGTCTTTCATATTCTGGGGACCCGTTCTTCTGAGCCCGTGAATGAACTCTCTCTACAGCAGCGTCTGTATCCGGGCCGAGACTCTGACTGTCCGCCGCCTCTGTGAATGAGCGACGTTAAAGCGATAACTCCCTGGAGCTGACGGATACACAGACACCACTCATCATCACCGTCAACAAACAGCGTCTCTATTGTCAGCGGGCAAACAGTCGGTGTTGCATCGTGAGCCGACATGACGGCCCAATATCACCTCTGGAGTTGGTGCAGCAGAATTTGACACCGCTTTGATGGCAGCGGTGGCTGACGTTAGCTTGGCTTAGCTTCACTTAGTTTCGCTTAGCTTCCCATTGCTTCCCTTAGCTTGGCTTAGCTTCACTTAGCTTCCCATTGCTTCCCTTAGCTTGGCTTAGCTTCACTTAGCTTCACTTAACTTGAGTGTCTTGTTGGCTGTGGAGGGTGAGGCCTTTGGGTTGTTGTCGAGAACACGGCCGGGTTCTCAACACAGAGCAAAGCCGCCTCCGCCACTGAGCCACACAGACATAAGACTCCTCTCTCTCAGGCTTCAGACGGCAGCGAAAATCGCCTCATCCTTCTCCGCGTCGCGATTATATGTTACGCGTGTCATTATGCCGCGCGGCGAATAGCAGGCCAGTTGGCTTCCGTAATGCGATTATCCGTCCTCTTCATGTCTTCCGCGGATTCCGCCACGCCACCTCACAAGCGTTAATTGACCCCACGCCGCACAGCTCAATGGGGACGTCTGTCGCTAATTGCGGTGGCATTTTCAGATGCGGTGGGAGCATTAGGCCGTGTTCCACCGCTGGAAGGATTGCCCACAAGAGACGCACACAACGGCATTTGGGGTGTGTGTGTGTATGTTGGGGAGCATTTGTGTGTCTCTCTTCCTGTTTGTGCGTCCCTGGTTCACGGAAGAGTGTGGTGACAATGCCTGCATTCATCTGGCTATTTTACCTTAAGTTCTCTCTAGTCAGTTCACTCACGATTATGATGTGTTCACCTATATATCAAGACATTTTTCTCCTGCAGTTATGTGGTTTTATGTGGTCTTGTTAAACTTTTCTATCCCCAACCTGGGAGAAGAGATTTAAGGATGTTTTTATTAAGCAAAGGTACGTCCAGTCTGTTCGCTCTGGACTCTGATGAATCTGTACCTGGCAACCCCATCCATCCATCCATTTTCATTACACCCTTGTCCCTTAATGGGGTCGGGAGGGCTGCTGGTGCCTATCTCCAGCCACGTTCCGGGTGAGAGGCGGGGTACACCCTGGACAGGTCACCAGGGCAACACAGAGACAGACAGACCAAACAACCATACACACACACTCACACTCACACCTAGGGACAATTTGGAGAGGCCAATTAACCTGACAGTCATGTTTTTGGACTGTGAGCAGAAGCCAGAGTACCTGGAGAGAACCCAGGCATGCACAGGGAGAACATGCAAACTGACGATTCCCAGACCCTAGACTGGGAATCGAACCCAGAACCTTCTTGCTGCAAGGCAACTGCGCCACTGTACAGCCCACCTGGCGACCCCGTGGTGTGTTATTTCAGCTTGACAGACGTAAGGACAGTCTGTCAAGCAGAGATGAGATACAGAACAAGTGCACAAACTTGTGTGCAGCTATGCAGTTATAAACGGGGTCTGTTTGGGTTTTTCTTTTTATGGCGCGTTGCTATGGTGAGCAGCTAGGGGTGGGCGATATGGATTTGGAATTTTAATATTTTGTGGTATTATTGGGATAACGATTAAAAGTTATCATTAAAAAAAACATATTTTTTCAGTGACCGTATGTCTGTGAAAGCATGGTTCGTAGCGCCATAAGCACAAATATTGTTGAAAAATATTCCCATTTGAAATAAGCACTACTTCCTAAAAAAAGTGAGCTTTACGCCACCAACCTGGACACAGTAACTGCATTTGGTGAGTATTTACCGTCTATAGCAACATGCTAGCTCTACAACAGGTCAGAGTTCACGTTGTCACAAGACAAAAATTTTCATCTGGATTCTAAGAAAAAAATTCAATAAACCCTTGATATCACAAGAGTATTGGAGAGTCTTGTAGCGGTTAGCTTGTAGCGTTAGCACAGTTAGCATGCTGCTTCCTTCAGGACTTTGTTTTATTTCCTTTTTACTTTCGTCATAGGAAGAGTACCTTTGAATAATGCTTTAGTTAGCCTTGTTGGCTAAACAACTTCCGTATACATTTTTCTGGATGTACCAGCTGAGTGTTAAGTGCCCCAATTTTTGTGCCAGCATTTTAATGCAAAGAACTATCTGGATACTTTTCTCTTATGTCAATTATGTAGAAATATCAGCTATTTTGACACCCCTTTAAGAAATGTAAATTTTTCTGTTAGTGTGTCGTTTTATAGCCCATTTACCTGTCCTTTGTTATATTTACTCAGTATGCGATGTTGTTCAGAAATTAGAGTTCAAATCAGCCAAGGGTCCGAAGATGTTTGCGTCCATTTCCTGAACAATTTTTACGCTCTTGTGGCAGACAAAAACAGATCTGTTTTGATCATATAAAATATGTGCAGACGTTAAACGCTGTATTTTATGTTTTTAGCATCCATAAAGTGTATTACATCGTTAGAGATGGTCAAGAGATGCACTGTTTAAGGAAACGGCAGCAGCCCCAGCTTCCTGTTAGCTCCAAGCTAATATTCAAAATTAGGATATCATCAAAAGAGGAAAAAACTAGATATTCATCTTTTTTGTTTTACATTTTTCTCATACTCTGTAGAGAACATAGTATACGTATATATTTTGTGGTAGGTGGGATTGCCTTAGCAAGATGATGGTAATACATTTTGGATGCCACATTTCTCAAAGGTCGGCCTTGTGCTGATTAAGGTCAACACAAGGATCTTTGTTAGAGATGGAGAGAGAGAGAGAAATAGAGAAATAGAGAGAGGAGACACCAGCTGGGTATTGATCTAAAGACGCAGCATTCAGACTGACTTCTGGCTCTGAACCAATTTTTTCCCCTCCATCTCTCCTCACAGCTGGTTCTTATTGGCTGTCACTGAAATCCGACTCAGAGAATCACAACCAGCCCAGTGTGAGCAGCAGGACGGTGTCCAGGCTGAACACACACAAACACACGCGCACACGCACAGAAGAGTCGCCAGTGCGTTTGCTTCTTTGATTGCAGATAGATATTTTCAAGCTGCACCGCTGAGATCTTCTAAACCAGATGCTCTTAAAGCCGGAGTTTTACTGGGGAAACATTCCTGTCCTTACAGAATAAAACGTTTTCGACATGCGAGTTTGAAAAAAATATCTGATTTCACTCAACGAGACATTAGTTATTGGATATGTCGAACCCGGGGAGACTAATGGCTGGGAGGTTTCTAATTTTCTGTCTTCTTCCACTTCTTTTGTTTCGTCTTTACGGTGCCATTCTGTTCTCTGCCATGGCTGCCTTTGTGCCGACATCTCTGTTCACACAGGCAGTGTTCAGGCGACTGCACCTCTCAATATGCATTATTAGAGCATTAATGGAAATAATAATGACTATGAAACTGAATAATTACATCATTTGTGTATAGATTGTAGTTCACAAGAGATGCTCTCTGTTGACTCATTAACATTTAGAAATTACAGACAGGTTTTTAATAGTGAGGCGTTTTTCTTCATCCAGGGCCTACATTTTAATTTACACATGAAATACATCTGGCATAGGTTTTCCTGAACTGCGAGGTTCTTTCAAATGGTCTTTTTCTACAGATGCCTTTGGTACTAG
Source organism: Girardinus metallicus (assembly GCA_903067095.1). Classification (NCBI taxonomy): domain Eukaryota; kingdom Metazoa; phylum Chordata; class Actinopteri; order Cyprinodontiformes; family Poeciliidae; genus Girardinus; species Girardinus metallicus. The sequence continues at coordinate 9,902 of CAEGAE010090541.1, read as the reverse complement.
TGGCCTTCTGTTGAACAGTAAGTCGACAGAAATTAGGCAGAGGAGAGAAATTGTCTGAGACCTGGAATCGAACCCAGAAAAACGGCGTCAGAGACCGTAGCCTCAGTGTGCGCTCGACCAACTGAGCCGCCCAAACGGCCCTTTTCAGAGCAGCGGCTAACACGACTCCCCTGCGAGATTTTCCTCCACTGTGACGTTGCTCTGCTTGCCAGCTTCTCCAAACAAGACTTCTGAGCAGTCCTACCTCAGCAAAACAAAGTATCCCTTTAATGGTCTCTAAGGAAAATGGATCTGCAGCGGCGCGTTGTGTGTCTCTCCTCAGCAGAGATGATGAAACTGTTAAAGTGAGGAGGGCAGCTTCTCCTTGGAGTGTGCGGCTGTAGGAGAGGCGGGTGTGTTTCCAGCATTAGCCTCAGTGAACCCCCCCATCCTCCACCTCCGTCCTCCTCCTCATGCTAATGGAGACAAAGTCATTACTGTCACTCAAACCACAAAGCTGTCTTAGCTTTTAGACTCGCTCTGCGGCTCTTGGCGTATCGGGCTTCCACAACCCATTTGTACGTCAGTGTTCTGTCTCTTCTCTTTCTCTCCACAACTCAAAGATCGTCTGCGTTACTGCTCCCGTTAGCTCTTACTCAAATAACAGATTTTTAAATCCACTTTTATTCAGAGAAGACAAGACAAACGTTGAACTTATTCTAATGTCTCCCTGCCTTAAACCCGGCTGAACATCAGCACGCTCCACTACATACCTACATAGTGTTTCTATGGTGTTGTGATGCAGCGGTGGTCTGTCCACGGAGTATCCCACACACAGACATCGCTATATTTGTGTTTGTAAAGGTATACCTTCCTTGAAACATACAGCTTCAGTCTTGCATAAATTTACGTCTTATGCCTGTAAATAGAGCATGCATGCAAATAACTCTGATAAATCGCTAGGCTAACATTAGCATGTTTTCTCTGTTTTGATGCAACTAACCAGAAAATGCACCTGTCTGTCTTTTTTTTTATTTATTTTACATTCTTAGCGTCATTGTAAAGGGTGGAAAGCGCGTAAATATGTTACGGAGCGCACATTTTTTATTATTAACCACATTACGTGGTCATCTTGTAATAAATACAGTTTTGCAAGTCGTGTAAATGTAAATATTTGTTGATTCCTAAAGTCGTCCAGGAAAGCCACGGCCACACATCTCAGATGAGCAGCGATGCCGAGCCGCTGCCAGGGATCGAATCCGGACGTCCCAGCTTGTGATTTTTTTTATTTTTTTTATGCAACCCTGGTTTAGTTTCTGCAGCAACCAGTTGACTAGATGATTAATCAAGTCAGCTGGTGTTTGTTTTGACGGGGGAAACGTGCACATTTATTGGCAGCTCTGTCTCATTTGGACTTTTGCCTGGTTTTGCTGGTTGATCTGTTAACAGCCTGCGTGATTTCAGCCTCACACACACACAGAGGCGCAGCTCTGTGAGCGGATGCACATCAAAGGCTGCTCGACCATCAGCGAGATGGAGGAAGCAGCCGGGGGGGGTGGGAGGGGGGGGGGAGCGGAGGGGCTGCAGTGACAGAAGTGCTGTCTGATTCACACAATGGCGCATGCGCGCATGTGTGTTGTTTTGTGTTTTTTTGTTTGTTTTTTTGTCCTAAGTGTGTGCGTGTGTGGTCTTTTTTGTTCTGGCTACACTTCAAGTAAATCTGATTTGTGCTGAAAGCTGCAGAGGAGTGCAGCAGGAAATGGGATTTAACTTCCTGTCTGTCTGAGGCAGCGGCTGATAACGGGGCGGCGACAAACACACACACACACACTCTTCGTATTAATGACTCCATGTGGGATATAAGAGTCCAACGTTTAGCTCTCACCCATATTAAAAGTTTCAAATGAAAACAATTCATCGCCATTAATTATTCACATTTAACCAAATGTCAGATTGACATGTGAGAATATTATTGTTGACGTCGGACCGCGCACCGCAACCAGCACACATCCTCCACCACGCGTAACAACGAGCACAAAGTGTGTCAAATATTTATTTTCTATTTTCATGCTTGTTTGAAAAATCCTTTAATCTCCATGGCAACCATTCAGGGATGCCTAAACGCTTGCACACACCGAGCAACGCCTTTTCTACCGAGCTCCTCCTCTGAGCTGCATTTTCCAAGCCAAGCTTCTTCCTCACAGAGCAGCCCTCCCCTTCCCCACCCGGCTCCTTCAGACTAGCCAGCAGCAATTAGCAAACACCTGGTGGAGCTGGGCATCAGCTCCACCAGGAGCTACTTCTCAGTGCAACAATGTTAAAAATGATGTTAAAGGGTTAATAGCGCCGCCATGTTGTGATGACTTCCTGAAGGCAGAGCTTCAGAAAGAGCAGGAGCTTCTTAAAGAGACGGAGACCCAATTACAAAGTCAGATTTCTTTTAAGTCATGTTTGATTCATGTTGCATTTTTTTTTCAACCGCTGAGGGTAACATGTGGGCCCAGTCTGCTCGGGATGCCTGAAGGGGGTCGAGTGTTTGTTTTTCCTGGGCTTTCTCTGTTTGCTGCAGATGAAATGCATCATCCGCTCTCCTTCCTCTCCTCTCCCTGCAGCCTAATGCTTTTAAATCTGAAAGGCCGGAGTCAAGTTGTGCGCGCGGCCCAGAACTGGAGGCGCTAACGCTTTTGTCTTTACGGCGGCGGCATTTGGGTCTGATACTCTGATTTTTGTTGCAGGAGAGAACTCACCCCCGATTCCACCTGGCATGGATTAAATCTTTAATAATTACGTTTTGTCAGACTTTGCTTTGTTCTGCTGCTTGGCTGGAGGTATTAGAGTGTTTACCCATGCAGAGAGGCAGAGGCAGCCAGAGAGAGAGAGAGAGCTGCAGCGTTTAATGCAGCACGGGACACTGCAGACTGTGTCTGTTAGGGATATTTATTGATTTATCAACGTAATGTTTGCCTAACTCTACATAAAGGTGGTCAGAGATGGCAGCGCAGCAAACTGCAAACCATCAGGGCTCATTAAAAGTCAAAAAAGGATAACAAACCAAATATGATTCCCTTTCATCTCCACAGACGAGACAATAAAGCAAAACTGAGATCATTTGTGACAGACGCTCACATTTCTTTCAGTAAACATTCTGAGGAAAAGTCTGTTCTATTTCACATCCAGTGGAAACAATGAAAACCTTCGTATTCAGGTCTGTTTAGAGAAACCAACTTAAATGCTTGAAAGGGACAGGATTATGTAAAATTGACTTTTTTCAGCCTTACGTCATGTTATAAAGTTATTCTCTCATCAAAAACATTACCTGGTGTGTTGCCTTGATTCTTTCATGAGTTGATGTCTGAGAAATCCTCTAGTCTCCATGGCAACCATTCAGCTGTGCCTGGTTGGACCTGGCTCCGCCTTCAAGACGAAGCTCCGTCTCAGAGTTACAGCTTCCACCTCACAGAGCAGCCCTCCCCTCCTCCACTCGGCTCCTTCAGACTAGCCAGCAGCAATTAGCAAACACCTGGGAGAACCTGGCATCTGCTGATTGCATTATGGGAGCCACTTCTCAGTGAAATACTGGTAAAACAAAAGTTGCTAAAGGGTTAATGGAGGAGTGATGTGATGATTTCCTGTTGGCGGAGTTTCAGGAAGAGCAGGAGGTAATATAGTTACTTAATTCTGCTATGAAATGGCTCTATGTGCCCGAAAAACACACAACACTGCCCCTTTAATAAACAACCAATCACAGCGATTAGTGGATATAATAATGGTTTTTAGTTTTTAATGAATGACAAATGTGAAGGAGCCATGTTTTCTGAGATGAGACAACTTAAGATAAATATCACAGTATCATGGTATCTATGCCAAATTTATGGTATTAACAACAAAAAATGACGAATTATTCCTGGACCTCATAATAGTTGATTTTATCTGTAATTTCGGTCGTGTGTGTTTTTTCAATTTCAGTTTATAGTTCTTAAGTTGTTGTGTTTTATTTTGGGTATTAAAATGTTCTCCAGTTCCAGTGCTTAGAGACCTTGACAAAATTACAGTTTATTGGTCTTTGATGGGGCAAATTTGTGTCATTATGTAATTTTCAATACAGTGTTTGAAAATGGCCTCAAAACGACAATGTTATCGTTTATCGCAATAATTTCTGGGACAATTTATCCTCCAGAAAGATTTTTAAATCGTGACAGGCCTAGGTCGGCGTAAATAGTTTTTTGAAAGCAGTAAAACATGTAAATTCCTTTTGTTGATAATCTGCATGAACAAAACACGCCCAAAGGTTTGCAGTTAGCAAAAAAAGAAGAGATTTGTTTGCAAAACAACATATTTCATCGTTTTGCCTCCCACAAAATTTCTGCCAGCAGCGCTGACCAGGCGGAGGAAACATGAAGCTCTTGTTTGAAGAGTCAAACAGCTAAATGATGAATTTAGAATGAACAACAACAACAAAAAAAACATCAACACTGTTGGTGCTTTCTTGCTTCAGTCTTGTTCTCCAATCCGGATCACGCCTCCTGTTGCTGCGGGCGGGACGCACCGGGACACAGTACAAGCAAACCGAGCCAGAAAGCACGTTTTCAATTAGCTGCTTTTAATCAGAAATCACATCAGACAAAGTCATGATTCCTGTAATTGGAGGAAACGGCGAGAGTTACTTCTGAATCGCGGCCATGCGGATAATTGGTTGACCCCCCGCTGTTCCTGAGGCACTTCTACTCCGTCAAAACGCATTTGGCATCGCAGAATCCGAACGCAGATCACAGTGATGCACTAAAACCCAGTGTCGCTAAGCTCTGCTGCTCCTGTGTGTGTGTGTGTGTGTGTGTGACGCGGCACGCCCTGCGAAAGCCTCGGTTTGAGATCCGCGGACAGTGAGGAATGAGGCTTCATTACCGAGCCGATCGCCGTGGACAAAGAAGACGGATAATTACACCGTCCGGCGGCGGGAACAAAGGAGGGAACAAGCCGCCTGCGGCCCGCCGTCGCAGCGTCGTCCACCTCCCTGCCGTATCTCTGCTGCTCAGGCCTAATGAGCGACCCGCTTTCCACCAGTTGTTCTGCTCGTGTTGGCTGAGTCTGTGCCAGCGTGGAGGCGAGCCGAGACAGCTGAGACCAAGGTGTTCACTCCAGATGTGATGGCTTCTTTAAAGGGGCAGTGTTGTGTAAAATCGACTTTTCTTAGAGCTTTACATCATGTTATAATGTTATCCCCTCATCAAAAACATACCTGGAGGGCTGCTTTGATTCTTTCATGCATGCTTGAGAGATCCTTTGGTCTCCATGGCAACCGTTCAGCTGTGCCTGGATGGACCTAGCCCCGCCTTCGAGACGAAGCTCCTCCTTAGAGCTGCAGTCTCTAATCTTTTGAGCTTCAGCCGCACTTAACAAATCTTCTATTTATCACCTTTTGCGTTCTCATTTAGAGTTAGTCCAAAAACAATAATCACCAGATCAACCTGACGCTGTGTTGATGTGAAGCTGAGCAGAAAGAGCCCAGCTTTTCACACGTTGATGCTAAATTTATCCTTTGCTACAAACGACGAAGCGTTTACTAAAGAATGCTATATTGCCTCATATTATGCAATAAAATGTTTATTTTCTTATTCAAAACCGGACAATCTGCAGAAAGTGACAAACTTTATTTTATCTAATTAATAGATTAATCACCAGAATATTTGATTCATTGAATCTAGATGAGTAAGAAAAGAGCTCAGGGGAAGATTTGATGATTTTTGTCAGTTTTACAAGAGGATGGAAGATAATTTTTTTAAACATTTGAATGTGTCCCAACATGTGGCCAAGACAAGGTGGCCCAAGTCATTCGTTTGGAGTCGGGACAGGGACGGACAGAGTCTAAGTAACGTCGGCTGCTCTGACCACTGGGCTCTGTGGCCGTTAGCTCATGGTGACTCAGTGAGGTTGAACTTGCAGGTCTGCTTTTTCTTGCAATTGAGCTCACGATATAGGAATCTCTGGTGTTTCAGAAGCTTCATTAAAAGTTTTACTGAAAAATGTCCAAACTCTGTTTGCACAAGCAAAACGTGGTCCAATTCTGTCCCAACGTTTTAATCGGGCCTTAGCGTGTGTTTTCTTTTCCTCTGTATTTATTAGTTTATGTTCGTGTGTCTGTAGGAATCCTATGGCGAAGAGGCACTTGAACGCACCAGTGTTCTCTCCACATTTCTAAGGATGTAAAAAACAATGAAGGCTATTTTATGATATGGAATAGTTGCTGAGTTGACTGTGAATGAAGCTACGCTATGACGCTTATCAGAAATTGCAGTAAAGAATAGAGCAGCGGAAGTTTGCTATCACCAACAATCCTCCATTGCGAAGAGGGAATTGTTGAACCGGACGACATCTTTGTCAGCATTAAAATGTCTTAAACTTTTTTTCTTGTTCGGAGTTTAATTTTTCAGTATTTCCGCTTATGTAAACGTGAGCCATTTCTCCTTTTCCTCCCATAGGAAATGGACTCTCGGTATTTTCCTTCAGCAGTACTGTTTCTCCTGACCGCCGTCCGATTCTGTTGGATTCTGTCGACGTCAGGACGGCATGTTTGCGCCTTCGTTTCTCGTGTCAACTCCTCTTTCTGCTGCTGACGGAAAGTCAGGTTGGGATGGACTTCTCAGTCTTTCCCACTCATCTATTCCTTCACCAAGCCGAGAGCCAGTAGGTCTATCGTCATTGTAAAACGTCCGTTCAGTTTGTACGTTTTGATGCAGAATTCACCTTCAAAGCTAAAGGCTCACCATCCTGCTCAGGTTGCGTTAGACCTTCTGCTCTGCACGTTAAGATGGCATGTTTACATCTGAACTGTCCCAACGTGGAGCACAGGAAGTCCTCTGAGACGTCAGAGTTCATCTCTCAACCTTTCTGACTGCGGAGGGAAGTAGCCGCAGGGCAGAGAGGAGCAGGAAGTTAAGCGGGCCTCGTCTCTGCTCCTCCTGTGTTTTGTGGCGCCCGTCCTGTCCGCGGCGTGTAGAACATGGCCGCGTCGCACGCCGACACGCTCCAGCTACAGCAGCGGCACGACTGTCCTTCTCGTTCTCAGAGGGGGAAAAAAACTCAGTTTTCAGCCGCCGATTGTGTGACGCTGCAGCTTTGTGTCGTTTTCTGCGACTCCAGCCTGGCAGACGGAGAGGAAGACAAAGAAAAAGAGGAAGGCTGCAGGTTTTCCTAAGTCATATTTACTCCATCCTTTAAATAAATGTGAGTTAACAGGTTGCTAAGCAACAGCGGACGGGTACAGTTGCTCGTGTTGTGAACTCGTTCGCTTTCTCAACTTTTATTTGTTTGATCAATTACTCAGCAGCACAGTCGTTTATAAAGAAAGACTTGTGTTATTTTTTATTTTTTTTGATTGGTTGAAAGAAGCACTTCTCTTCAGGGAGAAGCCATAAATGGTATTTGTTTGTTACATAAATATTTTATGGATAGATATACTTTATTACAGACTAGTAACATAAAAGAGCAAACAATAATACATAAAAGAAAAAGAATACATAAAAAGAAACCTAACCTTTTCAGGAGGCAGCTGCCACAGTGCAGATTGATAACAACCGGCTAACGATATTCAGCGTTAGTCGGTAACAGGACGACTCTATTATTAGACTCATTTAGTCACATAAAGTTTCTTAAAACATCCAGCAAAGAGCTGAGACCAGCAGGTTCATATGATCCCCTAAAAAAGGCTTTTGAACCTGGATTTTAGCTGTTAGCTTTAGCGTCTTAGCTTCAGCAGCTATAGTAGCGACTGGTAAGAAAAACCCAGGTCAAAAAATCTGAACTATCCATGTTAGACGGCGTCTTTATATTTAATAACAATGTCTTATTACTTCTAATAATTTATACAACTGGACAAAATCGAATTAGCGAGGCTAGCTGAGTGTCGGGTGACAGCAGGAAGACCAGCAGAGCGACAGTTCACCGCCACTGCTCCACCTGGGCTTTTTAACAAGTCTTAAAGGGCCAGCGTTATTTAAAAATCGACCTTTTTGAGCGTAGCTGCTCACAAGTAGGGCTTGTCGCTCCATCTCCTGAATAAGACACTGTCGTCTCTGACGGCTGACAGGTAATTTCTAGCTCCACGACTAAATCATAATTATATCCGTCGCTGCCTTGATTTTTGCTGACTTATCGTGTGAACAAAGTCATTCACGTGATTTTAATTTGACTTCTTATTTAATAGAAACGCCGCAATTGCAAAACTGTGTTGTTTTATTTTACATTAGAGTAATATATACAACGATTTAGGAACATTTGTAATGGAAACGCAGTGATAGTAAAATAGGTTCTCCTTCCCTCAGTAACGCCTTCGACATGAAAGAGTGTCCTTGTCAACGCGACCTGTTAGCTTGGATGTTTGAGTTTCTGACAGGTTTGTCTCCAGTCGTGTTAAAACACAAATGTGCTGCTGAACTTTGCTAAACTGTCGCTACAGTTCGAATGTGTCATGTTTTCTCTGGCTGGAGGAAATACGACATATTCAAACTGCAGCGGCAGTTTAGCGTCGTTGTTTATTTTCACACATAAATGAGACCGTTATTGCAAATTAAATTATAGCAGGTTTTTTTTTTTTTTATTGAGTTGATTTTGATTTCACATTAAACTCTGGTTTCGATGTCTGTTTGATTTGTTCGCTGTCTGATGACCTGACAAAATAAAAGAGTTATTTGTTGTGCGCATTAGCATGCAGCACAGACCCCCCCTGTGTTAAGGTCGCGCTTCTGCATAAATATGTATTTCCATCATCAGCCGCCGGCTTGGAGTGAGGTGAAGAAGAAAAAAGCAGCGTTCCTCCCTCCTCCTTCAGGATTGTCTTCATGTTTCATTGTGAGAAATCTTTAACCAACCACTGAGCCTGCGGGGCCTCCGAGGATGAAAACACATTTTTTCTCACACACTTTCTCTTATCTTCCTCTCTAATTTTCTCAGAAACACACACACACACACACACACACATCGGTATGCACACACGCTCCCAACGCGGCGGGGTTATTTTTCCAAGCGAAGGCTGTAATGTGTGCAGTGATATTCAGCCGAAAAGAGGGATGGGGGGGGAGTTTGGGGGATGGTTTAAGTTTTAATGAGTTATGCAGGAGGAAGGCCTCGTCTCGTTATTTTATTGGAAACACTCGAGTGCACAGGGCAAAATCTATAATCCTCTTTATTGAAGGGAGTCTCTGTGGACGTCCTATGGGACTGCCATGCAGTGTGTGTGTGTGTGTGTGTGTGTGTGTGGTGGGAGTGATGGAGCTGCCGTGAAATCTCTTTGTTCTCATTCAGGAATATTTCATTTTGAGCTCTCTGGGATAATCAGCTGTGGCTCGTGTGGAAAGCAGCAGTATAAGTGCTTCAATTTGAGCATCAAAAGCAGATATTTCTTCTTTACTCGTCCGTACCGTTCACGTGCGTGAGCTTGTCTGACCGCGCCGTAATGGCACGTGATTAAAGTCCGTGAGGAAATGGCAACAGTAACTGCAACTCGACGGGTTCTGGTTTAACACAGTATGAGAACGAGGTTAAGACTGAGGCTCTTTAGACGTCTACGTTTCTATCTGACGTCTGTTTCCGTGACTGGACTAACACCGAGGGCCATAAATAAAACCAGAGTCATAAAACCGGAATAATACTTAAAAAAAAATAAATAAAAAATTCCAGCAGCAGCAGATGGTCTGACCCCCACGGAGCCCTGAACTCAACATCATGCTGAGCATCCCAATTCCCTTAACTGCATCCCAGTTTCCTTCACTTGCATCCGCCCCTTTCATCCAAGTCCGTCCCAATGAAGACGTGAGGCGCGTTTCAAAAAGGAAGTGGAGAAAACCTCATGTACACACCCAGATTTCAGCCTTCTGACGCTCCTAACGGGAATGAATGTATTCGTCTTGTGACAATAATTATATATATAT
>CAEGAE010090537.1:0-12388 GCA_903067095.1 Girardinus metallicus | reverse complement strand
TATATATATATATAGATATATATATATATATATATATATACTTTTTCCCAGACCAAACATACAAGTACAGACAAACGTTTTTGACCTGAAGGAGAGCTTGGAGAGGATGGTGGATTTTAAGTTCAGTGGGTAATCGCTTCAATTTATCAGCTGCAAAAGTGGAACAAATAATAGTGATTAACTTAATTGAAAACTAAATATTTTCTCAATGAATAGGCAAAATGAATTGGTGGCGACTGCTCTTTGACGCATCTCCCCCGTCGATTAGTTGCACTCCAGCAGACTTTGATAAGACTTAACTTGCACTCAATTATTATTTGCTCTCAAAACATTTTGTGCATTTCACAGCCTCTACTATACTCTTAGAGCACACCAAGCCAATTATATCCTTCTTAAATGAACAAAAAGTCCTCTGAGAGGTTGAAAATGTCCATCCTGTCTTTATCTCTGCCACATGTGGGTGAACACAAATGGTGTTATTTTATCATTCCATATGTTCTCTTTTTTTCATATGGATTGCAATGTACTACTTTTCTTTTCATAAGTGAGTGATTTCACCGCACAATTAAAAATCCAAAATATCACTCCTTCCTTTGGGATTCAGAGCTTTAACATCAAATCTTTACTGTGAGAAATGGAAATGTTAGTCCAACACACAAAAAGGTTGCTGCTAGCCTCATGAGTCACCATTTTCATTGGGACTCTTAATGAAAGCAGACATGGCCTGACTGACCTCCCCACATTCCCATTACCTAGTTAAACAACCTCCTTAATTGCTTTAAAAATACGGCGAGTCTCAAGAATGTTCATTAAATGGTGCGAATTTGTTTACTTTGTATGAGAAGTCTCTGACGGTGTAACATTTACAGAATAAGTGTTACTTGTCATTCAGATTGAGATTAGATAAGTAGTGGATGAAATGGCAATTCAATTTTTCTTTAAATAAAAGAAAAATATTTTGCCACAAGAGCTCTTAACACTGCAATTTTTTTTCTTCGACCTTGTTCTTCACCAGCTTCTTACAAATGCAAATTGCCAAGTTTGATTTGAAATTTGATTTGCTTTAGAAAGAAAAAAAAAATTTGCCTGTTCACCCCACAAGGACATAAGAGGCAGCCGAGCCCTTCAGCATGACCGCGACAGGTAGCTCATTTTAATGGCATCTTTCATAACATCATCAACTGACTCAATGCACTCAGTCCAGAACCAATTTAACGCAAAACTCCATGAAATCAGTCAACTTGCAGAAAATGAAGTTTTACCCCTCGTGCGGCAGCTCAATTTAGACGTGGTCTGACATCTTAATGCCAACCTAATGTTTTTTAAATCTCATCGTTTGCCTTTGGGTGCGAACAGTTACAACGGTTGCCTTGGGAACCATGCCAGCTTGAAACTGAAATGGTGCTAGATGGGCTGCCGTCGAGATGCAGATTTGATTATCAACAAAGTCATGTTCAAAACAGAAAAGGTGCTGGTAATTTGTATTCTGTAAAAAGTCTTGCTAGGTTGTAAGGAGTTTCATGCCAAGATATTTCATGACATTAAAATATCACCACATTTTATGTCAAGTAAACTCTGTCTCACAAAGTACTTTCCAGCTCCTATCAGTATGAAAGAGTGACTAGTGAAACTGGTGTAAGATGTCACCAAAGCCCTGAATTTGAAGGTTAGTACTTTATACTTCACAATTTTAATCAATGTTTGAAACTCTTGGCTATTAAAGTTCTCTTGGCTATTAAAGTTAGCTAAATTATCGGTATCATTTTTTTGGAGCTTTCTCACTTTATAAAGGAGTCTTTGATTATCTTTAATTTAAAATATAAATAGTTTCACTGGTTAAACCTGAACTTGAAAATTTTGCACCAAAAACAGATTACTTAAAAAACTAATTTGCCTTTGTGAAAACAATAGTGTGTGAAAACACAAACAAGAGCTTTATAATAGTATTTGTCATTAGGACTATGTTAAATTTAAACCAACTTAATTCATTTTAAATACTCAATCGCCCTTCAGGACTGCCTTTCTCATTGAATAGATGGAAGGAATAGACCTAGATTCTTCATATAGCATGCCCAAAACACTGCAGCAGAACATGTAAAAAACAAAAAAAGAATTATTAAAACCTATTCTCACATGATAGTATCAGATTTGTTGGCTACACATGATGATCTGCAACATCCCAGAGATGCTCTGTTGGTGACTGTAGAGGCCAATCGTCAAATCTTGGAGATTCCTGAGGTGTTGAAAAAGCCCAAACTCTTTGTCTGGTTTGTCTGTTTTCCTTTGCAGCCTTTAAGTTTTCTGAAATACAATGACTTCACTTCGCACTCTTCCATACCTGCTCTCCCAAGAAAAGGGTTGAAAAGGAGAGGCTAAACCTCCTTTCAACATCTACCAACTCAAGTATATCTGCCTGCCTAAAGCACACAGAGTGAAAGCATGAGGCAGACACTCACAGAGAGGGAGTTTCTTCTTAAAAAAAACTGAATCTTTTAATAGTTTTGCGAATTTGCATGAGTGAAAGAGAGCAATAGCTTACCTGTTGAGTGACACCAAGGCTCAGGAGCAACTTTTTGTCTTCCTGATCTACAGATAGCTCTCTGAACGCGAGTGAGCGATCGAGATGTTAAAGAATGCCAATGGGACTCTCCCCTTCACTCACTCCTTCCTCTATGTCAGAGGCATACAGATAAAAAGAGAGAGAGATGCCATATTACACAAACTGAAGATGGAAGTGAGATTGTGTGTGAGTGTGAGTCTGCGTGTGACGTCTTGTGAGAAGTATCCATACCCATTGAACAGTTTTATGTTCTATCACACTACAACTACCAGTTTGTATTGTGGTTTGTTTTATTGGGATTTTATAGACCCAGACAAAGTAGTGTACAGCTGTGATGAGGAAGGAAAATTATATATTATTTCCAAAGCTTACAAGTTAAAACTGAAAAGTGTGGTGGGATTTCATATTCATCTTCCCAGAGTCAATACTTTGTACAACTTCTCACTGCAGTTGCATATCTTTTTGGAAATGTCTCCACCAGCTCTAAACATCTAGAGAGTGAAACTTTTGCCCATGCTCTACAAAATACCTCAAGCTCAGATTTTTTTTTTTTTTTTTTTTTTAGCACCACAGTGGTCTGGATTAGAAAATTGATTTTTGTGAGCATTAGTTTTCAAGTCTTTCCACAGATGCCCAGTTGAATTTTGGTATGGGCTTTTAACACACCTTCCTAACACATCAATGTATTTTCCAGACTCTCCTTGTCAAGTCTTTTGTAGTCTCTGACATAGGTTTTTTAAGCCTCTCAAGTAGTGATAGGTATTTATTCACATCCCTATTTCCTCTAATCAACTTAAATTTGATTTCATCTGAACAGAGCATCCTGTTACATAAGTTTGCTGCGTCTCCTGAAATGGTTGATGGTATACTGCAACCAGGACTTTTTATGTTGTTCTTCTTCTCTCTCTTCAAACGACACCTAATTTGTGTAGCGCAGCACAACTGCTTACTCTGTCATCAGATTCTTCTACACAAGTAGTGAGTCTCTGAAGCTCCTCCAGAGGTGGACCTCTTGGGAATTTTTCTGATTAATACTCCCCTTGTCTTACATGATAGTTTAGGTGAATGAATATGTCTTTGTAGGATATCATACTCTTTCCTTTTAAAGATGAGGGATTGAGCAATTTGGTTAGATCTGAAGGCACTTCTTCAGATCATTTATTTATTAAAGGCATTAGAAACCATGCATCTTTTTTCTTACGTGGTACAGTTATGTGCCACTTTGTCTGGTCTGAATCCCAATCAAACAGGCCAAGGTTTGTGACTGCAGTATGACAAAATGTGAAGTAGAGGAATATGAAAACTATGGTAATGCACTGTATTCTTACAATCTGTTTCTCTTATTCAGTTTAGTTTTAGAGTTGGTCAAACTTGTAGATGCTGAGTTGATCAAGATTATTTCCTACAGTAGAAGAGCAGTTCATCCTTTACACAATGCTTCATCAATTTGGTCTATTGTTTTTTTTTTTTTGTGAAAGTAAGATGTATTTGTCTTTTGCTGTTGCTCATTTGAAATCGTCTCTAATTTCAGGACATGACAAACCCCAGTTTTTTATTTGATTATTTTGTTTCTATGTGTAAAACGGAAATCAAAAAAGTTTCCATTTCTGAGCATTACAATGTGCTTTGTTGGAAGGAGCAGAACTGCTTCAAATTTCATGATGTAACACGTATGTCTTCACCCCTGCCAGTCTAACATTTATACATAATAAATGGATTCAAGACTTCACACATAACTGTATTTTCTGCACTGAACACTACCAGGCTGATATGCTCCACTGCGGCGCTAGAGAAAGGGACCAGTCAAATTCAGTCTGAAAATTATTATTATTTTTTTTTTTTTTTCAAAAAATATTGACCCTCTAACACTATTGTCAATTATATACTTCCAACTGAATGGTGTCTGGAGTATACCACCATTTGCTCAGTGGAACATACTGAAAGCTCTCCTGGCGAGACAACTTAAAAGGTCATGTTTGTTTCCCCCTCCACATGTATCTTTCTGATACATCCGATGCTCTGCTGCACTTGTGCTGTGACTCTGTCGACTATACCAACCGAATGTTTTATGAGTCTATCCCTTAAGCAGTTACATTGGGGTATCTGTAGTTCAGCTGTGCAATAAAAATATCAAGTGATGTCTGTTAAAATATTGGCAAGAAACTTCTTATCTGTATTGCAGATATGCAAGAAAATAACAGTATCTTGCAAAAGAAAACATAAAATCTAAAAAAACACAAGGAAGTTTGTGTGTTCAAAAAACAGGATGCAAAAGAAAATCAAGGACAATAGAAAAAACAATTACAAAAGCATTGTAGCTTCATTTGATGACTATGTACTTATGCTGATAACATTGCTACCAGTGTCTATGCAGTGGGTTAATTTATGTCTGTACTTTTATATAGGCAGTGCAGATAGGTGTGTGTGGCTCAGGTGTCAGCATTTGGGTTGTGTGGTTGAAGCTGGCCCCACAGACAGTCATTAAAGCCCAGCAGCCCAGGGCTGGAAGGTTAATTCCCCTGCCTGGGGGAAGAAGAGGAGTGGGGTGCTGGATAGGAGGGAAGCAAGAAGTAAGGATGGAAGGAGGTGGAGGATGAGGTAAAGAGGCGGAGGGGGCAGGAGCAGGGGGTTGGGGGGCAATGTGAGGCGAGGGGGCTGTGAAGCTGAGCACTCAGTTCACACAAACAGCACTGTCAGCAAGAGTGGAGTAGCTCCACTGCCAGATGAAGTAACGAGAGGGAGGGTGCAGGAGCCTGACAGAGAGGTGAGCTGGGGGGCTGGAGGAACTGGAGGGAAGGGGTGGGGTTTTAGGAACGGAGTGGACAGAGGGCCTGAAGATGAATGGCAAGAGGGGAGATGGAACGAAGAGGAGGGAAATACAGTAAGAGGTTGAAAAGAATTCATGTCAGGAGGTTGGACTGGCAGAGGGGGAGATGAAGGGGACATGAACGAGCAAGGTAATGGAGCGAGAGAAACGGATGGAGGAAGGAGGCAGAAAGATACTGTAAAATGGACTGCGGAGTGATGAATTGAAGACGAGGGAGAAACAGGGGAAAGGGAGAGATGGGCGGAAGGAAGGCTGACATGAAGGGTTGTTTTGAAAACCAACAGGAAGCCTACTGACTCAGACCAGTGCGTCAGGGAGAGCACGGAGGAAGATTAATCAAAAGAAAACAATAAGCGCCACAGAGAAAAGCAACACAATGTGTGGAAAATGGAAAGATGGGGTCATATCCAGGGGATTGATTCAGAAATGTGGAGCAGAACCCAAACTGTATGTTGTACATTACTTTGATATGTTGGAGTTCCTATACATGCCTGTGGGTGAGGGTTGGATTCGTGAAGAAGTGGCAGAAGGTGTGACAAAAATATGCTGGCACAAACAAACTGGATGCTACTAACACAACATTGCTTTACTACGAAATTATTTGACAGCTTGTATTATGCAACTTTTAAAAGAAAGGCATATCGAGTTGACTAATTTAAGGTCAAAAGGAAAAGACGGTTAGAGATTGACCAGTGAAATGGTATATCCATTAAATTAAACTTGTGTATTCCTTTGGGGCATGGGTAATTGTGCTGTTAACCACAGCCTAGATATGTTGAGAGTGGACAGTGGCTGGCTGGTCAAGTTGTGCCAACAAGTCATAGTATCAAAAACGGCAAACAATTTACACATGCCTACTGCTGAGTCTTTTAACAGAGTGCCAAAGAAAGTATAAAATGGAACTTATAAAATCAATGCCTTATAAATCTCAAACAGTTTTATTTCTGTTCAGTAGGGATCAATTAAAATTAGGTTTGATTAACCCAAGTAATTCAGGTTTGATCAAATTACACAAATTTCTTTTTTTTTTTTTTTCCCATATCCAAAACGTTCAATGGGACCAGGCCTATTTCAGATGAATCCCATCTCAGCAACACTTTAGGGCGACCAAAAGTTCTAATAAAGTGCACCAAAACTGCCTGTTTGCATTAAGTAGAGCAGCAATACACACTTGCTCTGAGCTTTGGCATTAACTACAGCTATATGACCTGATGATCTGATTGGAACTCAAGCTTCTGCTGCCTGCCACAGTACAGCTGCCCTGTCAGTGATGCTTCTGTTTTCTAAATCTGTAGACAAGGTCAACATGTTTGTTTTTTTCCCCTAGCCAATCTGGCTCGCAGTCGAACAAAGAAGAACGAAATTTAACAGACAGTAACAAACTGTGAACATGTATTCCCAGAAACCAGAGATGACAATTACAAGGTTCATTACAACCACACAAATGACGTTAAGAGGGCTTGCTCAAGTCTAACAGATACTGAATCTCTTTCAAAAGGTCTTTCATGATGGAAGTTAGAAGAGAAACCCCTGTTGTTGAGCCTGAATAACCTGCAGACCAAGTGAAACTGGAGCATTTGTACTTAAATGGGGCTTTAAACAGATTTTGAAAAAACCCAGTTAAACACACCAATACACTTCTTGCTGTTCCCATCAATCCCCATCCATGTGTCACTTTTCCTGCTGGCACCAGCATGCAGTTCAGAGCCGGGCATGTGTGTATGCACAAATGTGTGCATATGTGCTGTGAGGGATGGAAAGACTTGAGACAACCAGCTGCGGTGTCCAGATTGGGAAGGGATTATTTCCCAAATCTCCTTCATTTGCCCCAGCTGTCTAACAAGCTCCTACATAACCATGTTAATTCACTGATAGTGCCACACTGATTCTGCTGGTAATAACAGAAAACCATGTCCGATCAAAGAGGCATTCATGGTGACACTGAACCCAGATCTTTGCTCACAGATCAAGTTTGAACAGGCTAATTTCATGGTAATTCAGTTATAATAAATTTTAACTGCAGTTGCTGCTGCTGCTGATGATGATGATGAGAGATGAGTTGTTGAGAATTTCTATAATTTTACAAGAGTGTTTTGCTTTAAATTCAGTTTTGCTGCATATTATTGGTGTAACAACATCTGTAGATAACTGAAATTCATCAGAAAGTACCATCACACCCCTTAGATAACAATACATGGACTTGTTGAATGTGTTGCAGTCCGGGGTGAAAGTAGTTTGAAATTCTTGGGGGTACTATGACAAAAGTAATTGCTTCTTTGTGTGCTTTTGAGTTTCTGTGCTGTTGAATTTTTTTGTGAAGCGATAAATTTTTTTGTGTGGGTAGCTCTTGAATTGCTACAAAATGGAGCTGTATTTCCCTCAGCCCACTCAGGGCCGGCCCATGCTTCCAAGCGAAAATCGTAGCTAAGTGAAATTTGGTTTTGGAGCTCTCTATCTCTGCTAACAACGTGGATAGCTGCAATCAGCAGTCCGATCATTAGGTCATTCACGCACCTGCTCTAAACTTATTGTTTCTCTGACAGTGCTGTTTACATTATATACATGTATAATATAGGATACATTTATTGGCAAACTGATTTATCGACCAGTTGATTTCTGGGCGCCGATTTCCTTAATTTTTGGGGATCGTGATTGGCTGATACTTACACGTGAATCCCATCTGCACTGCAGTGAGAGGTTTGACCGACAGGCCGGCCCACCAGGTCAGGTCTGCACATTTGCAGTTAACAATATTGCCAACTCTGTGACTTTCTTGCTATATTTAGCAACATTTCGGATGAAAAAAAATTAATATCAGCCAAAATCAAAATTGACAGGTCAGGCTTTGTAAAGATTGATAACCAGGGATAGGCCGGAAAACTGTAATCCCTTCAGCCCTACACACATATTCATGACATTCTTTGATTAAATAAATTTCTCTTAAGCGTTACTCCAATAGCTAAAAATTTTATTTACACCAGGCGAGTCTTTCTCGCCTGAGAATGTGGACCGGTACTAGACTGATTCTGAGCCTTCGAATGACTTAGACTTAGATGGTGATGTAAAAATAATGTTTGTTTTAGCCACAAAACGATTATGCTCAGCAGCAAACAACATATCCCCAACTACAGCATAGAGTAGTTCATTGATGTAGCAGCTACGTAGCCTGACGTAAAAACATTTTGCTAGACAATGTCAAACATTGAGAAGTTTTAATTATTGTTGTGAAACACGGCGTTTTGAAGCCCAAATACCTCCAGAGCCAACCATGAGAATCAACTCATTTAAAGTTTAAACTCAGTTTCATACAAACACAACGACACTAGCATAAATGTTTGGCTGTTGAACTGGACCGTTCCAGGTCGCTATCAAGCTAATTTTCTATTAGCAGCTTTACAAATCTTTTACATTACATTAAAACGCATTAAAACAAACCTGTAACATCATGGCTCCCAAGTTTGGGAGCCTTTCTGACCTTTTGTTTATATTTCTATTGTTTGCATGCACCATCCTGGAGTAATTGATATATCACTTTTTAACAATTAAAATTATGGCAGAGTTTTCTGACATGAGAAAATTTTAAAAAGATCCATTTTCAGTCAGAATTTTGTTTTCTCTTGCTATACTAATGCTACTTGAACTCTCTGCAGGTCTCATGAAGGCGTGGGAGTGCTTGATTAAAAAAACAAAACTGCACACTGAACATGTTATCTGCGTTATTCATTACGACATCGGACAAATTAAAATGACGTCATAGTTTCTTGATATAAACTGATTGCGCATCCCTAAAAATCACCAATTATTATTTAAAATTTGACTTAGGCTGCATTCTGGTACTGTGTGTTCCACCAGATAGCAAAAGGAGCTCCTGGTTTGATCATTCGACTGGGATTTTTAGTGGTGAGTTTGCATGTTGAGAGTTGTAAAACTTCTCGATTGTAAGTTGTCTAAGAAAAAAAATTACAGAAAGAGCGTTTTTGCTTGTATCGAGTCCTAAATGTCCATGGTGTTATAACAATGAGCTGCACAATGACCATGTTCCTACCGTCTGTCTGAAGTAGATGAGCCTCACATGAGCAGCTCACATCACAAAGACAGACAGGGAACTGGAGAAACCAATATCAATATCTTTTTTCACATTGGAAAAATTGTAGGGCCTTAAAAAGGTGTCGGCTGAGTCCAGATTGTCTTGCTGTTCAGTATGAATCCAGAATTTCTGTGGCCCCCCCATTGAGGTAATGATAGTGAAACTGAATTCAGCTCTATCTGTCTTATTCCTGTTGCTTAGGATTGATTGTTTTGCAACTTCCATTGAGGTTGAAGCAACTGTGGTAAAGCGGTTTGATTTGGGAGCTTACCATAACTGATGAATTGTATTTTTGTTGTTACTGGTCTGTTGTCTTCTTTTTTTTCTGTTTTGATCGTGCACCTCCCTGTGGAGCTGGGGCATTGCTGAACACGACTACTTGTTGCGCTATTTGTGGCTATCTTCAGTCAGAGAAAAGTGTAATTTGTGGCTACGCCAGGTGCCTTTGACATGCACCCAAAGGAAAACAAGATTGCTCCTGTGATAAATGGATTAATTCACATTCTTTCAACAGATAAGGATTCAAGGTCGAGCATTGTCAAAAAATCTAAATTTAAATTAACTACCAGAAGCCCTGCAGGTGCTCTATTTTTACTTCATCAACTAAATGGCTGTGGAGGATGAAAAAAAAAAACTTACCCCACTGTTGTTGGGTTGAAACTGACCACCTGAGGTAAAACATAAGCTCCTGAAAATGATTAGCAATGTTAATGAGAAAAGATCAGCTATGATATTAGGTTTAAAAATAACATACATACAGAGGCGACCTTTTTTTTAGTGTGTATGTCAACCCAGTCTTTGCAACCCTAAATGTATTCTCAGTCTACAACACAAAATGACCACCTAAACATAGTCAATTACAGAATAAATGTGCTCTCAGGCACTTAAACCATACAAAGATGTGATTAATTATCAAATTTACATTGAATCTTTGTCCATAAAAATGAAGTTGACAAAGCAGCTAAATATGCAGGCATGCAGTAAGTGATCATAGTTAATTCATTACTGTCACTCTCCCAATCTTTAAAAGGTTTATAATTAATAAAATATTAACAATATTAATCTGTATTATTTCTGAGAGACAATTTGTTTATACATACAAATGCTGGTCTTGAAGTCTCAAATACATACATGCAACGTGTAATAATTTTTTTCTTTTTGTTAATACCGACCATGTCCATTATTGCTACATCATTTCCAACACGTTGCTCTACATTTTGGTATTAGTCATTAAAGACCACTGTAACTATGTGACTGAAGTTTTCAGTTTTGTCTTGGCACATTAATAGGTCCTGATTATGTATTTTATTGTCATCATATGTGGTACAACATTACAATATACTCAATAGACAATAATACAGTAAACCTATTTTAAGCAGAACAAAACTTTGATATGCAGTATATCTCTATTTCTGGTACATCACAATGAAAAATTATTTTCAAGCGTCAGTCATGTCCCAGGAAGAAATCACTTTTTTGCAAAAAAAAAAAAAAAAAAAAAAAAAAAACAAGAGGAAAAACTCCAAACTTTTTCCCTTCAATCTAATACATTCTTCTATGAAGTCATGGGGTCACAGTCTGGACAGGATAACTGAAACAATATTATTAGGTCACTGAGAGAAGAGCAGGGTCAGATAATAAGACTCAATCCGACTGAGTGAAAATGCATGGGAGGG
Organism: Girardinus metallicus; assembly: GCA_903067095.1. Lineage (NCBI taxonomy): Eukaryota > Metazoa > Chordata > Actinopteri > Cyprinodontiformes > Poeciliidae > Girardinus > Girardinus metallicus. The sequence goes on along the minus strand of CAEGAE010090537.1, from coordinate 1,238 downwards.
AAAGTGCTGACGCTTCCCTTGGCCAGGCTCATCCAATTCCCAGCACTTACTCTGTGCCACAGATATTCATCCCGAGCTGTCTGTCTACGGCCCACAAACTTTAACATCCTCCATCTCCGCTGCAATATCTATCACCCAACGTGGGAATGGACAGATACGGCTGTGGTAGGATGGAAGAGAAGGGACCGTATGAAATTTAAGGTCAGAGAAGAGAATGGTCAAGTTCATCCTTGAGAGTCAAATTCGCTTGATCCATGTACAATAAATACACAGTCAAACATATGCTCAAACACAGACAAACCAACTCAATATGAACATTATATCACAAGCAATTCAATATAAAGACACTTAGAGCGAAAGACAATAACCTCATCTTGGGGAGAGATCTTACAGGCTTTGACAACCAGGGCTGAGCCACATAGTCCAAGCAGTGTCACTAACAAAACAGTAGGATTAAAGGATGAAACAGAGCTAAATCTGGGTGAGCTAAAATTAGGGCAAAAGCAAGGGATGGAAAGAAAAAATACTGATAGGATCCTAAGCAAGCCCTTACCTATTAGCCAAGAAATTTTCCCTTTAACAGTTATTAAAATATCCATTTGGCTTTTACTGTTTGCAAATACGCTTAGTTCACAGATACACAATATGTGCACATTGCAATTCACAAATACATACCTGTTTAAAACCATCCAGAAAAGAACTCCACAGACATTCATTCCTCATTCCTCTTCAAAACCTTAACAATAATTTTCACTGCTGTAGCTTTAACACTGGGCTCTGGTCTGGTGTATTGTTCCTCCTCACCTTTTCCTCACAGCATTAGTATTACCCCAGAGGTGACGATTTTGCAATTTTTACCTCAGGAGAGTCTTTTTTTTTCCTCCCGTTTCTGAAGGAGGTCCTGTAGTTTTCAGGAGGAATCACTCGGTGACACAAATTCAGCTGATATCTTTGGTGATTATAAGTGAGTAAGGATGCCTGGAAGGACTAGTGGTGTCATCTCAACCCAAACACCCAAGGCAAAGCCATTGCTAAGACAGGATCTCAAGTCTGTACACATAATGAATTAAATAGACGGCATATTTAGAAGTGACTCACACATGTTATCCACTGTAATGCAGCAATGTGTTTTGAACAGCCTCATTTCAAGGTGTGATTGCTTAGTGTTATGCCTCTGCTTTGTGCAACATTAGGCTTGACTAATTTGCTTAGCATTATATATATATATATATATATAT
>CAEGAE010090536.1:0-44008 GCA_903067095.1 Girardinus metallicus | reverse complement strand
ACAAACAACCATGCACTCACACACTCACACCTAGGGACAATTTGGAGAGGCCAATCAACCTGACAGTCATGTTTTTGGACCGTGGGAGGAAGCCGGAGAACCCGGAGAGAACCCACGCATGCACAGGGAGAACAGGCAAACTCCACGCAGAAAGATCCGAACCCAGAACCTTCTTGCTGCAAGGCAACAGCTCTACCAACTGCGCCACTGTGCAGCCCATTATCTTTTTGTCCTTGGTCAAAACTGTTTTAAAGTCTTTAAAACAGTTAGGACTCCATAAGTTGCAAAGAGTGTGTGTGGTCACTGTTTCATATCATATGTTTCTGGGTATCATGAGGAGCTATCGAAAGTTTTTTGTGTGACATTTCACGTGGTTAAAGTGACATTTTGTGGCACTTTTGACTTTCCATAGCCCTCCGCCAACATTTGGTCATCAGTCGGCAAGCCTTTATTGTGAAACTGTCCAGCGCGCGCTGCCGGATTCATGTATCGGCTTATTTCAGAGATGGATTCCAGCTCTGTTTACGCGCTGTCAGCGGGCTTTCTTGCCGCTGCTGGTTCTCTGTCTGCGAAGCTAACCCTCGGTGCTGACTACCTGAGGGAGATGTGTGAGTCCGGCCTGAGCGGCTGGACGCAGGGTCCCGGCGGGGCCACGCGGTGTGACTGGGTAACAGCTTTTTATTAAACCTTCCGGGTTCCTTAGTTGAATAAAACTGGATTTTCCAGTGTGACGCTATTGAAGTTGCGGCACACATCTTTACATTTGTCAAACATTTTATGTACAGTTTTATCCACATAAAATTAGAATATTATTTCAGTTATTCGGTGCACAAAATTAGACACCAGAGCCAACAGAGGCTCAGGTTAAAGGAATCTGAGCTTCTTTAACACTTTTGTAATCCCTCCATTCCATTTTGCAGTCATTTATAATGTGTATATATATATAAAAAAGCACACTTATATTTCTGTATTAAAAATATATTTTTTAAAAAAACAGAAAGTTTCATTCTAATTTTCATTTTGTTGGTGTTATGAATAATTTAGTCAAAGTACTGCAGCTTTCAAATCGGAATCTGTCCAGTTTGTTTCAGACAGTAAAATCACCCACTTCTCAAATTTTTACACACAGTTTCAAAAACAATAAACCATGTATAAAAAAAACTGTCTTTAATTAGGTCATGTTTGACCTGTGATTCTAAGCAGGACTCTAGGTTCGTAGCTAACAGTCGCTCTGTTCTCAGCTCCATGTTCCCCTTCGGCTGTTGTGTGGAGTCCTGCTACTCAGTTGTAACACTTTAATGTGGACGATGTTCTCCAAGGCTCTCCGTCACGGCTCTTCTTCAGCAGGGGTCACCGTCACCACCACCGCCTCCAACTTCATCTCCTCTGTAAGCGTTAGCCAGAAGCTCATAGGCTCAAAGTTTCTGTTTGGAAAATCTTCACATTCTTGTTTCCTCCCTGTTGGTGTGTCCAGGCTGTCATTGGGAGGCTCATCTTTGGTGAGACTCACAGCGCCCTCTGGTGGACGGGCATCTCTCTCACTCTGTGCGGACTGCTGGTGCTGCACAGTGCAAATCCTCACACGTCCTCACAAGAGGCCGAGAAAAAGGACAAATGATGGATCAGGGAGAGACGTTTGTTGAACTGCACTTTAAATTGCACATATTGTTGGACAAAGCAAGGGAAACCAGGAAGCATTCAACATCTAGAACTGGTTTTCATGTCTTATCCCTTGTTTGCACTGAGCTGTACGGTACTGCATGGTTCGTTGTGGCCAGCTGTATTTAGGGAGCGTTTAAACCGCCAGTTGGACTTTCACTGGACAGGCCAGGTTAAACCCAGGCGCCTAACGTCTTTTGATGTTCCCATGTTGTCCCACAAGAAAGATGTTTGTGGTGTTGCTTTAAGAGACTTAGATGTGCTTCTATTTTAACTCAAAAGTTGTAAGTTGGGGTTCACTGCAGTTTTCTGGACGATCACCAATTACCGGTCTTTTAAAAGCCTGACCTGCTGATTTCGATTTTGGTCGATACCAATTTTTTTTTTTTTTTTTTTTTGTCTGAAATGTTGCTAAATATAGCAAGAAAGTCACTGAGTTAGTAACAGTGGAGTGAATATTGTTAACTGCAAACATGCAGGCATGATCTGGTGGGCAGGTCTATCAGTCAAACGTCTCATAGCAGAGCAGAAGAGGACAGTGGGTGATATTTAGACCTTTGCTGAGGTCGATATGACCCAGACCTAGAACTGAAGGCTCTAGGTCTACCAATCAGTAACTTGTAAAAGCCCTTTAAATCCTGATCAGTTAAATTAGATTCTATTTCCTGTTGCCTTTTACTTGTCACGTTGTGGCTGATATCTCTAATCAGTGAATACTTGTAAATATTAAATCGTTTTGAATAAAAATAAATTCATACTTTGGTTCTATTATTAGCTTGTGATGAGTTTTTTCTTAACAGTTGAACTTGTTCCTATTAGGGATACGTTTGCCTCATCCTTGGCTTTAGAAACAGATTTAATCCAGGCTGCAGGAAGGAAACTGGAAAAATACAATTCACAAAAGATTTAAGTATTAGTTTATTTTGTTCAGGTATGAGAAAGTTCTACAAAGATGATCAATGCTTGCTTTGTTCATGTTTTCACTCCACCTTGAGGCGGCTTTATGCATAGCACTGTGGAAGACATGCCAAAATCACAAAGTATCAACAGACGTCCCTCACTTAGATCTGCAGGTATTAAATAACCAGACTGTTGTTCTTAACCCTTGTAAAAAGAGAAACTGTTCATCAGACAGAAAAAAAAAATGTTAAGTTCAAACCTTATGTTTCATATACTTTTCATACTTTTTCCAAAATGCAAGTATGTCTGGAGAAGCAGCTGAGTTTTTTTGTAATTAATAATTTATTTTTATTAAAGTCATATAAAACAGTTTCAGAAGAACAGAAAATATAAATGTCTGTATATATTCATTAAAAAAATGAAATCGCACAACAAAACAAGAGAGGACTGTAAACATTATGCATAGTCCCACAGTATCCAGCACCCATTCACCAGCTAACATTAATTCATCTAACCAATCAGTTCCAGTTATGGTTCCAACATTTCATAAACAGAAGACATGACGCACTCCCAACGAACAGCGATCAGATCCTAAAGTGAATCCACTCCGGTGAATTAGTCATAATTAAGGTTAAGGCACATGATAAACTGCTCAGGCCTGCGGCTTCTTATTTCAGAAATAACTTACAGTCCAGTAGATTACAGGGATCTACTGTTATTTAGCAGTTTGATTACAACTCTAAGATTGAGGAAAACATTTGGTTTGTAGTAATTTGGGTCAATTTCTTTGGTCTGAGCAAGCTAAGAAATCAGTTTCCGGATGAATCGAGCAGATTTGTTCCGGTGAAACGCCGCCGACAGTCCGGCATGCTGTCTGTTTATGTGCGCTCTGTTAAAAATCATTTCCGTTTGCTCTGCAAAAGTGACTTAATGTCTCAAGACACTTCGCTCGATCAGTTTTCCCTGTTCCACCAGCAAATTATTTCACTTAGAAGATATTTATCCCATGTTAAAGGGGAAAACAATCTGCCAGTGGATCCAGTACTTCTTCAGTAAGATAAGAGCCTGTTTATGTAAATAATTCCTTAATATTGATGAAAAGTTACTTGTAAGTTATTTTTTTTTATCTCATTTCCAAGTCTGAGATATTTGCACTAGAAACCAGAAAAAAAAAACAGATTCTGTGTTTTTGCAGTGCAGCAGCAGTTCTGATTACCCATAACTGACTCAACCATCAGAAAAATAATTTTTCTGAATAATTTTGGAATCTCAGATTGCAGGGGTAGGATACTGACTGCTCATAAGTACACCACACAACTCTGCTCGAAAACAAACCCTTATCCCTCTAAGTAGAAAAATATTTCTGCTTTAGTAGCCCGGCCTCCCAACACCTTTACAGGGAAAACATGTTCAATCAAAAACACATAAAATAAACTCATATTCTAGACAATATTGCATTTCAATTAAAAAAAAAAAAGAAATATATATATATATATGTAAAAGAAAAAAAAAAGCAGTCCCTTGTCTAAGCCTTGGTCGTCATGAAGTAGGTGTGAGTGGTATCTCAATGATGTCCTGCTCAATGATGTCCCCCTGCGGGACGGGGTCGTGGTCCACAGGCCGGTTCTGACAGCTGAGGCCTGTGAAGGGGCTGAACCAGGACGGGGAGGGCCGGCCCCCGAACGCCACCTGCATGGCCTCCCAGCAGGGCACTTTGCCCCACCTTCCCGTCTCCCCCTTCAGCCGCTCGATTCCCTGAGGACGACACCACAGTGAGCATGTGCACGCACCGTCTCTCTCACACACACACACACACACACACCTTAATGCTACACGACTGGCGACGGCGCAAACACAGCTGAAGCATTCGAGGTCTTAAAAAAAAAAAAAAAAAAAAAAAACCACTAAAATGTACTGGTTTCTGCAAATCATTTCTCCTGTTTGTACTGGCCAGAAAATCTGACAAGAAGGGCAATATCTTTATGTAGTGGACAGCTTGGCAATATTTCTACACTGATCTTTTAACCAGATGAGGATGATGCCAGATGAAGTCATGGGACAGTTTTTTTTTTTTTTTTTTTTTTAAATGTCTCCTTTTAACCTTCTGTCCACTTGTGTTTTTTGCACTACAGTAATTCTAAAAGCTGTTCTTAAAGTTGCAGTACGTAACCTTTTACGTTTTTCACATATTTGTTTCAACTGTCACCATGTCCTGACAGCATAGCATGAGAATCTGACAAAATTAAACCAAATCCTTACGGTCTGACAGGCATCTGCAGAAATACACTGCTCAGTCAAAAACAACCAATCAGAGCCAGGAGGAGGGGCTACAGCTCCTCCCACACACCAGAGCCTGTTGTGAATGCTAAAGCAAGTTAGCATAGCCACCAACGATGGTGGATAAACCATTTGCCTGGAACATCAAGTTGTTTCTCTGCCATTAGCACGCTGAGCAGCAAGTACATGAGCATTACTGACAGCACTAAGACCCTCCTCCTGGCTCTGATTGGTTGTTTCTGACTGGAGGTGTAACCTACATAGCTGTAGGACTACAAGGAGAAGGTAGAGGAGCTGGATTTTTTCAGATTGTCTCATGTTATGATGTCAAGACAAGCAAATATGTAAAAAAAAAAAAATATATATTTACAAAAGTTACATACTGCAGCTTTAATGGGAACAGCACATTTAGTGATCACTGTCTCATAGTGTTCCTACTCAATGGAAATGTATGAAATATGCGTTTGGCATTTTTCCGCAAAATATGCGCTTCCACAGCTTTGTTTCATTTTCCAAACCATTAGAACACACACTGAAGCCATGAATCCTCCCAGGATCAGCTCATTCCTGCCGGTTCATCCGGCGTTAAGGTGTAATTTCTGATCAAAGTAATACGGGATAAACTTTTTTTCCCCACCTACTACTTTTTCCGCACATTAATAAAAACTTGTAAAAAAAAAAAAAATGTAATTCCAAGCATTTCCGGACTGCATAGGAACTGTGTGGGTGAACTGGAGTTTTAACTTGATGGCCAGTAGAAACAGCAGCGCCTCTACCAACAGTGGACTACAACACATTCTGTATGAGAAACGAAACAGCAAAATTAAAAGAAAGAAAGAAAAAAAGCTTGCAAATGAGAAAAAAAAAACAAAAAAAAACTCCACATATAATAAAAAGGGTCAAAATGAGACGTGCAATATTTTCCTCACTAAGCTCACTCATTCATTCCCATTTGTTTGGTTGAACTTAAAACAAAGAGGAGCCGAGACACACTGGGCCTGCCATGGCTGAAACCTGCATGCTAGAGGCGCGCTAAGCTCGACGGGACGACTACAGCCACAAGCTCCTCCTCTGCTTACCTCCGTCACGGTTCTAAAGTCTGCCTCAGAAAGCTTTGGGCAGAGTGACTTATCAACCAAAGCAGAATGCATGAGTGTGGAGAGGACACTGCATAGGAGAGAGGCAGATTAAAAGACAAAGAATGGGGAAAAAAAACAAACAAAAAAACAGGGATGGAAGGAAAACCAGGGGTCATGTGTGAGGAGGGGGGTCATGTGAGCAAAGAACAGCGTACAGGTCAGGGAAAGCTTAGGTCATCATCAGTAACACACACTCCCCCCCCCCACAAAAACAGCCAAACACATTCTGCTTTGCAACGGAGAAGAATTTATTCTCTGCATCAAGTGCTGAAATGTGTGTGCGATATTTAAAAATCATTTTAAAAATTTGTAAAAAAAAAACAAACAAAAAAAACAATCTTTTTCACCAGCTGTTTTCACAGACACGGCCAAACTAACTGCCATGCATAAACACTTCAGGGGAACCAAACATGTAAAACACCAGCTGCGTTTCCATTAAATTGTGCAAATTGACATTACGAAAATAAATTTACTGAATGGAAATAAATAATTTAAAACAACAAAAAAAAACAAAAAAAAACACATTTTTCTCTAAAACGTTTTAGCGCTAGGATGACGTGGTTTTTCAACCTTATCAAAATAGACGTATTTTACAAAACTGTAATGGAAACACTTTTTACCGCATCACACGAGTCATGTGATCAGCAGCCGGATGTTACTACTGGCGAAAACGACGAAGACGACAACAGGAAGTGGTAGGAGGATGATGGTTTCGTTTTGTTTTTTTTTGTGTTTTTTAAGACAATATGCAGCTGGCTCCACCAGAGCTCCCACAGCATCTCACAGTTCATAAGAAGTTGCGTCATTCCAACATTTTGAATCTGTAGATCTTCTGTAAAGTTTCCCCAATATGCCACAGATAGCCATTCTCAGGCATTAGCTGCTTGTCGCTCCAATGCCTGAATGAGACGCGACATCTCCTCTGATGGCTTACAGATGAGTTCTAGCGCCATCATAGCTGAATTATGAATGCATCTCATGCTGCCAAGATTTTTAATGACTTATCACGTGAACAAGTTTATCCCCGTGTGATTTTAATTACATTTTTTATTTAATGGAAACACCGCATTTGCGATTCTTTCCCCCCTTCGACATTAGCAGAATACGAACAGTTTTGCGCACATTTGCAATGGAAACGCAGCTTCAGAGAGAATATGGGAACAATAAAAACAAAGTGCAGCTTTGTCATTTTTAAGCACGTGTAAGTACGAACGGTGAAGGTTTAGACTTTCCTAAATGCTTTAACGCAGTCCAGAACGGTGCGGGATGCCATGCCAGGTGTTCCGGCCCAACTCCGATCCACGCCGGATTCCGCACCTCTTCCAGCAGCCGAAGCTTTTAAAGACGAGCCAGCGCTCCTTCAGAGGGTTCTCACATCAAAGTCCACCAAATCAGCAGAACGTTGAGGGGCTTTGTGCTGATTTTGGCGCGCTTTAACAGCAACAGAGTGGCGCACACACTCATGAACAAACAGGGAATGAAAGTGAGAGGATAATCCCTTCTTCAATAGAACTAACAGAATCTACTCTGTTTTCATACAGCCAGTGTTTCAACAAACATCTCACTGCTGAAGAACAAGACGGGGTTTACAGCAGTGGAAACATATGACCAAGTCCAGCTGGTGTTGGGAGACACACACTCTTTGGCTGAGGATAAAATGCACATTTACAGACAGACACAGGTCGTGTGTGTGTGTGTGTGTGTTAAGGGAAGAATATTCCAGACTGGTGCAGCATGGAAATATTACAGTTATGTCAAATACACAATAAGACACCGGTGAGCCGGTTCTCCATACCAAAGCTCACGAGGAAAGAAATGCTGGCATCAAGAAAAATCTAACAAGTTTTCTGTACCTGAAATTTCAGAGTTAAACAATCCAGAAGAGGCATGGGCCTGTATGGGTCACAACCATCAGCAAAAATGCAGCAGTTTCCTTGTATTGTGACAGACCGCTAGGGGGCCACAATACACCCCCCGTCCCAATTAAATAATATTGTTATTTAATAATACCCAGAGGGTATTGTACAATTGTAAAATGCCATGGTTTTAAATTTGTCCCAAGTGTCAATAAACTGTTTCGAAAGAAAGAAAAAAATGCGTTTTTGGGCTTACTGGTTGTTGACTTCATTTGGAATTGAATAAACGATGTAATCAGAACTAGCTCCTGGGTTGTCATGGTTGCACCACCACAGTATTTACATAAGAATTTAAAGCAAAAAAACCAAAACTCAAACTATATTAAAGTAATGATATCTATTGTTCTTTTGACATTACTACACAGCTGTGTAGTAGAACAAAACAGAACCGCAGCAACAAACGTTTTCATGAATGGTCTTGTTACTACAGAGGCTCCGGTTTCTCATAACAGACTCTGTAGCCCTCAAGTTCATAAAATATGCGAAGTGGTGGAAATGTGCTTCCATACAATACTGATGGTGGATGCAAAATTTGCTCTGTTGGGATTGTTTTGTTTTTAAGTAAAAGGAGCAAATTGAGTTTTCAGAAGTCGACTTTTCAAGTTCAGATTTCGCCTGGTGTTTTAGTTACAGATGGAAAGGCATCCACTGATTACAGTTACATATCCTTCAATGCAACATTACATTATTTCAGCCAGCTGCGGTGCAGCAAGCAGCCAGAGGTGGGAGACGGCTGCGTGTGAGAGTTACTGTGTGTTTCAACGAGCCTAAGAGTACCGCAGTCACTCCAGCACGTTCTCCTCCGCCTCATTACAAAGACTTTAAACTACAGCGACCAGACCGGCCCATGCCTGTTCCACAACACGAGAAAATAAATGTTTACAGCAGTACCTTTGAAATGTTTTATAACCGTAAGAACAGGCCTTTTTCTAAAGCGGTATTTGTGTTAGTGGGGCTGTGGTTGCTGTCATGCAGCCAATCGGCTTCCTAAAACAGAATGCAAAGTAATAATAGTTTAGCGCTTGTATCATTATCACAATAGCGCCTCACAATATTGTGATAAGATTTTAAGTCTATCGCCTACCTCTAATTCAAACCATAAAGAGCAAAAAAAAAAAAAAGGCAGCATAAAAAACATAAATAATACATCTGGTTATTATTGACCGAATGTCCAAACAGGAAGTCACCTTCAGGTCTGAGTTCTCATGCAGGTCTGCCGGACACGGGCGGACAAAAGCTTTAGCACTTGAGCAGCAACAAGTGGCGACATCTGAATCTTTCTCCCACTGGTTTTCCCTTTCCTGATACGTTTTTTAACAGTTGTCATAATTTATTGGCCTTTTTTTTGAAAGTGTGACGCATCAGCACTGGTCTTAGCTTCAGTATGTTTTCACCATTTGTTGCACTTCCAGAATACAAAAAACAAACGTTGTGACGCCGAGACACCTGAGAACTTTGTGAAGAGACTGAAGGCAAAACGAAGCGAAGCAAAGCAGCCAAGATGGAGGCTGATCAGAGAAGGAGAGGTCAGGACAGTAAGATAAGGTGGAGAACTAAGCAGTTAGAATCTGCCTTTCATACAAAATAATAATAAAAAATAAATACAAATAGTTCAAACCAACTTGAAACAGCAATAAAGGAGCTGCTGATGCGCAGCTTTTGGCAGCAATTAAAAGCTCATGGATCTGGTTTCACAAAGGAATCACTTCAATTAGCAAACGGAATTTTGCCAGTCCAAAAAAAACAAAAAAGATCGTTCAGCTAAATTACAGAATATATTTACCACTAATTTCCCATTTTAGCTCATCTTGGGAGTGTAGCAGAAGAAAAATATTTTATGATTAGAGGCTGTGTAGCAGCTTGTATACCTAGAGATAAATCCCTAAAGTGCCTCACATCTTGAACTTGTTCACCTTTCATCACAGTTAAGTCACAATGTATTTATATAGGACTGTAGGTGAGAGACTGGCACAAAATAGTGCATACTAGGAGCGCACCGACTGTAGTTTTATGACAGATCACCGATCATTTAAAAGCCTCACCTATCGATTCAGATACGAATTTATACCAATACGAATTTTTTGGACAAGAAAGCCCAAAAATATATAGATATATTATATATAAATATAGTGACAAAAACTGTCAATTATGCAATCAGATCAGGCCTGTTCAGTCCTCATTCATCTCACTTTGTCTGATTAGACGGTTTGGTTCGTTTGGCGAGGTGTGAATGACCAATCAGAACTCTGATGCAAACTTAAAAAAAAAAAGAAAACAAACTCTGGTCCGCCTACAAACCTAGAGTTGTTGAGCTGAAGTGAAGTGACGCGGCTCAATGCATATGTGAACACCAAGCCCGCTCCAAAAGCAGGAATCGGACTATAACGCAGGGCATTCTGGGTAAATAAAACCAAAATAGAGGAGCAAGTCTAATGCTAGCTGGAGTAACGGCTTTTGTGGTCTTTTACCAACGCTAAAAGACAAATCCTACAGCAACTAAAATCTGATTTTGGCTTTATGAAGGAAAAAGCTCCTCTCAATATCTTCAGAGGTTTTCATGACATTTCCCTCAGTGGTTCTTGGCACAGCGCCTCTACAGGCGAGGAGGGGAACGGGTCTGTCAAAGGGTTGGGTTCATTTGACACACTGTAGAGCGAAAGAAAACTGCATCAGTTGAAAATAACAGATATTGCAATTTTGGTCCCCAGTCAAACTGAGCCTAGCGAACTATCAGCTGGGAAAACAAACCAAGTTGGCAAAAGTGAGGTGACTATTGTTAATGAGGTGTCCTGCTGCACAAGACAGGACAGCGGCTGATTTTCAGACCTTCGATCACCCATCACCCAACATGAAGGAAATCAGCACCGATTTATCGCTGCACCTCTTGTCCATAGTAGTGCAGAGAACGATTTATTCAACTCTCATGACCCAAAACACTGTAGAACCACTTTTAACTGCAGTTCCAGCTGCAAGACGTTTGGGATATGTTTCTTACAGTTTTGCACATTGTTCAATGTTCACTGCAACATGGGAAGAAATCAAGGGGCATGAAATCTTTCGAAAGGCATCATGTATACTGGATACATCTCAGTAGGTGTATCTGGACTGAACCAGAGGATAAATATATTTTTCAGCAGATGAGGTAGGTGCATTCCTTCACATGTCCTTGATAAAAACCTGCAGGTTAAACTCTTCTGGCTACTCTAATGATCTAATCAATCGATTTCATTTTGATTTTTCACCGTTTTAGACACCTAACCTACAAGAACAGCCGTATACCTGCAGGATGAAGTGATGTCATTTTACATTGTAACCCTTTTTCTTTTGTAATTTGGCTGAACGTATCCTTGTACAAAACGCAGGAAGATTGATGCACCAAGCAAGAACAGACAGTTTCTGATAAGAGAAAAGACCAGAAAAAAAAACAAAAAAACAAACTGATTTATCACAGTGTTCGCAAAAAGACAGACAGTATTTCTTTTTCTCTGCAACTCGACTTGTAAAGGCAAACAAAAAAAATTAAAAATAAGACATTGCTCACTTAGTTGGCAGCACAAAGAGCACATGACAAGCTGTCCATGTAAGTCAGACTGAGTGGGAGCAAACAGGCCAGCTTTTCCAGGCTTTCTCATTCTCTGTCCTGAGCTCCCTCACACCACATACTGGTAGGTTTCAGCCTTGCCGTGGTCAGGGGTGGAGAAGGGGCTTAACCACAATAAAGAGAAATGGTGTCCAAAAACCGCCCTCATGTTCATCCACTTAGTTTTTTTAGCCCATCTTCGCTCTTCCTTTTTCAACTGCTCTATGCCCTGAAAACGAGAGACAACCAAATTTGAGTTTGCATGTTTTCGTTTGGTAAAATTATCTGCGAAGAAATGATTAGGAATTTGGAAATAATAGAACATATTTAACACGGCTGTAAAGATCACACCACAAATTTTTGCTGGATGATAAATTGTCCCGGTAATTATTGCGATAAGTGATTGTATTGTTGTTTTTGAGACCATTTAATGGTGATGTTGATAACTGCATAATGATACAAGTTCGCCCTCTCAAAGATCAATAAACTTTCATTGTGTTCGGAACACTTTACACTGGAACTGGAAGATATATTAAATATCCAATAAAAATAAACAACCAAAAACAATAAACAGAGATAAAAAAAAACACACTCAACCGAAACCATGAAAAATTAAATTGTGTCATCTCAAAGAAAAAAAAAAAATCGCCCTACGACAAATATCAGAATAAATATGATTGAGCTAACTTACATTTTTTTTTATGAAATTAGCTGATTAATGCAGCTGGCTTTAATCAGGCTGATTGTTATAATTACTTCATAGCATAGTTAAGAATAAGTGACTAAAATTTTTCAATGAACACATTAAAACTTGATGGTTTTTATTAAGATTATTGTAGGTTGTAAAATTTCTGAGAATCTACTAAGAGCATTCCTCCGCCGGCCGCCGAGAAGCAAGAACATTTTAACTTATTCCCCTGATTATACTCCTGTAGATGGAAATATTGTCAAAATCAACTACATTAAAACTGAAGAGAGAACGAGAACGGCTAAAGCAACGCTAGGCTAAAGATTCTCCCAAAACAAACACTTCTTTCTGTTAAGCTACTAGTTTAATAGAAACGGAACAAAAAAAAAAAGAACAAACAGAGACAGATGTGGGAAGAAAACATAAAAGCAACTTCACTGTTACGGCTTAAACCCCGACTGGGCAGGTGCAAAGTCACCGTCACGGTTTTGAATAGTCTCAGTACGTCCAGTTCTCATGTACAGAGCACAAAAAGAGCTTTAAATATTTGCAATCTTTGAAATTGCTTTTTTCATGAAAATAACACGCTTCTTCTGCGTGGGAGCTGCCAAAAACAACAACAGCGGCAGTGAGAATAGCATAGCTGCTTGTGTCACGCTGCCCTCTGAGCTATGCTAGCTCATTGGCATGCTCACATTTTTATTTATATTAGGAGTTGCAGACAAAAAGAAGTTGAAAGCACAAGAAGAAATTTGGAAAGGTCAGTTTGTCCAGTTAGCTCTTCAGCTGAGATTTATCTAAAAGATCCACACAACAACAAAAGACAAACAGAAAGACAATATATGTCTACCTCCACTAGCACAATGTGATTACCTAAAGTAACAGGGAAAAAAGGTCATGAAGCCAATCAACGATCTGTCTGATGAGATGAAAAGATGGGGAAGAAAATGGAGGCGTGTGAGAATCAGACGGACTTTAACAACTGATGGGTTCCAGTTTGTAGGCAGCTGGGTTACAGCATCAGTAAACCTGCTGTTCTTCTGGTAGGTTTATAGTCTGCAGTGATCAATACCTGCCAAAAGATTTTTATGTGGAGAATGTGCCTAATCATAGATTTATTCATACAGAATACAAAACGAAAAGGCAGCTGAGAAGCTGAACTTTCGTGGTGCAATACTACTTGATGCTCTTGGCTGATGTTTGCAAAGCAGCCAATGCAGGAGAGCAAGACGAGTCGTTGTTTTTGAAAGGTTGTTGTTTTATTAAGATAATTAATTCAATCGAATAGTATTATTTCTTGTCGTGTTGAATCAAACGACACTTCTTTCAATCAAACTACATGATGACAGAAGGGTGAATTCTATTGTGTCTTATTTATTGTCATCTACATCTAAAATTAATCTGGCCTCTTGTTCAAGATACACAACAGCCTCAAACTACAGACAATCAACCTCAGTAAACTGCTATCTTGTTGCCTTTTGGTGCCTAAAGAAACTTGAATCAGCCCTGTTTGAAAATCTGTAACAGACTTGTAAAATGACATTATCCTTCATTAAATATGATTTGTTAAATCACCATGTGTGTGATTCACAATAACTATCGCGTCGTAAAAAAATAAAAAATAAAAAATCTGAAAAAAACTGTTTTAGTGCTTTGGCCAGCAGCCAGGGTTTGATAAGTTATTTTTTATTTGCTTCAATCAAGAGAAACACATTAAAAGTGACCACTGTAAAACTGACTGGAGACATTGCTTGATTTTTATTAATTAATGAAGACTAAACAGGTATAGTAGATGGAGATACTGAGATGATTGGTTTAATATAAGTTCATGTTTTTGATTATGACATGAGAAAATGTGTTAAGCCTCCCTGGCAAAGTCTATTCATGGGTCCCAGAGAGGAGGGTCCGTCTGATAGTCGAACCGTGGAATCAGGAAGAGCGGTGTGGTTTCCGTCCTGGTTCTGGAACACTGGACCAGCTCTACACCCTCAGAAGGGACCTGGAGTTCGCCCAACCAGCATACATGTGTTTTGTGGACCTGGAGAAGGTGTTTGACCGTGTCCCTCAAGGAGCCCTGTGGGGGGTTCTCTGGGAGTATGGGGTACCGGGCCCTTTGATACGGGCTGTCAGGTCCCTCAATGACTGTCAGAGTCTGGTCCATATTGCCAGCAGTACGTCTGGCTCGTTTCCGGTGAGAATTGGACTCCGCCAAGGCTGCCCTTTGTCACCGATTCTGTTCATTACTTTCACGGACAGAATTTCTAGGCGCAGCCAAGGTGTTGAGGGGAACCGATTTGGTGGCCTTAGGATCACATTTCTGCTTTTTGCGGATGATGTGGTCCTTCTGGCTTCATCAGGTCGTGATCTACAGCTTTCACTGGAGCGGTTCGCAGCCGAGTGTGAAGCGGCTGGGATGAGGATCAGTGCCTCCAAATCCGAGGCCATGGTCTTGAGCTGTAAAAGGTTAGAGTGCCTTCTACGGGTCAGGGGAGGGGGGGATATCCTGCCCACGTGGAGGAGTTTAAATATCTTGGGATCTTGTTCACAAATGAGGGAAAGATAAAGTGGGAGATCAGATTGGCGCAGCGTCTGCAGTGAAGCGGGTGCTGTACCAGTCTGTTGTGGTGAAGAGAGAGCTGAGTCAAAAAGGAAGTGTTCCTCTGGGACACACTTCCTCCAGTGTGTCCCAGAGGAAGACCAGGACACACTGGAGGGACGATGTTTCTTGGCTGGCCTGGGAACACCATGAGATTCCCTCGGAGGATCTACGTACCTACTTTCATCTACGGTCATGAGCTTTGGGTCATGACCGTAGATGAAAGGAACGAGGACACAGATACAAGTGGCCGAAATGAGTTTTCTCTGTAGGGTGTCTGGGCTCTCCCTTAGAGATAGGGTGAGAAGCTCGGTCATCCCGGAGGGATTCAGAGTAGAGCCGCTGCTCCTTCACATCAAGAGGAGCCAGTTGAGGTGGCTCGGGCATCTGATCATGATGCCTCCTGGACGCCTCCCTGGTGAGATGTTCCAGGCACAACCCACCGGGAGGAGGCCCAGAGGAAGACCGGGACACACTGGAGGGACGATGTTTCTTGGCTGGCCTGGGAACACCACGAGATTCCCTCGGAGGAGCTGGATCAAGTGGCTGAGGAGAGGAAAGTCTGGGCCTCCCTTCTAAGGCTACTATCCCCACAACGCAATCCCAGATAAGCAGAAGAAGATGGATGGATGGAAAATGTGTTTCCAAAAGCTAAAATATGAAATTGTGCAAATATCCTTTTGCCAAAATACTAGACGTACAAACTTGTAGGCCTGTCATGATAACACATTTTACTGGACATGCATTGTCCCAAAAATAATTGCAATAAACGATAATATTGTTGTTTTGAGACCATTTTCACGTAATATAGTGATAATTAAATAATAATACAAGTTTACCCTCTCAAGATAAATAAACTTTAATTTTGTAAAGAACACTCAACACTGGAACTGGAAAATATTTTAAATATCAAAAAAGACAAACAAAGCAAACAAAAACAATAAATAAAATGGAAAATAAAAACCACACACAACTTAAATCATAAATGAAATGGCTCATAGGGGGTCTGTAAACAAAGTTTCCATTCAGAAAGTATTAATCAATCAGAATGGAAGTTATCGAGCTCCTTCAAATTTATTATGCTATTAATTGATTTATTCATTAATGTGACAAGCTTTCCAACTTGACTGAAAAGGTATGAAGGAACAGCAGATTGTTGTAGCAGCACAGACATCCGTTTATTCTTCATTGTGATAATTACGGAACTAACCAGCAAACAGCACAGCATCAAGCTGTGAAACCCATGCAGCTTTATTTATATAAAGAACTAGACTAGTTCTTTGAGATGTTCTCTGAAAGTTTCCATCTGCTGTAGTTTCAAAACAGGTGAAAAAAATTCACACCAAATCAAAATAAAAACAACTTATTTTTCCAACCTGGTAAGCATGTTTTTGGTGAATATCAGAACTCGAAGGTCAAAACTGACTAAGTAAGGCGGAGCTGAGGGAAGGTCCACAGAGGACAAGGAAACGACAGGAAGTTATGAGAGAAGAGCACAGGGAAGTCAGTCGCCACTGAGCGGGTAACTTACTGTCTCATCGGTACAGATGGAGTGGACCTGGGTGCCGAACATCACAGAGGTGAAGATGAGGAAGAGGAGGCCCTCAAAGCACAGGAGGATGAGGAGGATGACTGTTGCTGGAGGAGAGAAGGAGCTGCACTCTGGGTGATGGAGGGACATGGAAGTGAAAGGGCAAGTCAAGGGTTACATGAAGAACTGAGCGCTCAAGTCTCAGATACAATGACTTCCTGTTGACTGCAGCAGTAAAAGGTCAACGCTTTAATCAGGAGGTTCACAACATGGAGGCGGATCATTTTGTTTTATATAAAGACAGATTTCTAATTTAGTAATTATTTATAGTTATTTCTATGCAAACCAAAGTACTAACAGAAATAAATCAGGTAAAAACTGATTGACCTGTTTTGATCACCTTGTCAGCAGTCTTAATTACTTAAGAGTTTAGGTCAGAGGTCATGGTACTGAGTAATATGAAGGACTACTCACTTCTGAAATTTCATCAGTTTACTTTTTTTTTTTTACCTTTGAGTTGACATTTTTTACATTTTATTGTGCTTTCTTTAACAATAACAAAATGAATTCTGATTGTGATAACCAAATGTTTTATCTATCTTCAGACTCACATTTATTATTTCTCATAATTATCAACATGAACCTAAGGCAGGAAATAGACAAATATTAGTTTGTAACACTTTCTATCAACCGTCCCATTATTTATGACAAATCATGTTTGAGACAAATCTTAACCATGTAATAAATCCACTATTTCAATCACTGCATTGAAATAGTGTAGTGTATTTAATTGTAAATAAAAAATATATATAATGTTTCTGAAAAAACTAAGTTTGGGTATTATCTATTATGTTTTAATTTTTTGAATCACAACAACTTAACCCTTTTTTAAACAAGGATGTGCACATTTAAAACCTCTTGCAAACACACTAACACAAACATTAATCTGAGCCCAATAATTTTATTTTATTGCTTAAATGTGCAGAACTATTATAAAGAGATTTTCGCAGCATAGATGCAGGTTTGCTTTTGAATCTAGATCACTGAGACAAGGTGCAACAGAAGAAGAAAAACCCGCTCACTTGTCCAATCATCTTCAAAGCAGTAGAGGAAATGGAAGACCACCATGACCAGAGAGTGCAGAGAGATGAGTGCAATGTACATCTAGGTCCAAAAGGAAACAGTGGTGAGACCATGTGAAACATTTTACCACAAAAAACTGCCAACTTTCTGACAACCACTGAGAAACTGTGTCGAGTTACAGAAGTAAGCAGTGAACAGGCTTTCAGGTCAAACATCCAGATTTCCCAGCTTTTCAATGTCATTTTTAAAATGCAAATAGATGAAATATTAGAGTTTTTCTGTGAACTTACTGTGAAAAGAACAAAGTACTTTTGGTTGTTTTCCCCAACACAGTTGTTGACCCAGGGACAGTGGTGGTCCATCTTCCGTATGCATCGTTTGCATACGCTGGGAATCAGACGGAGAGAAGGAAATCAGTGATGGATTTTATTACATTTATTAGGACTGGGGTTTGGTTCCCTCGAGGCAATATTGTTCCTCAGAAAGTAAAACGCCAAACTAGAAAATGGTTTTAAGAGATAACATACATCAGTCTATGTAAACACACACACACACACACACACACACTTCAACACAGTGAGCATAAAACTGAGGAGGCTGAATGCCTCAAAGTGTTCCTCCGCTGTTTGTGAGCCGTTCGCTGAGGGACTAAATATGAAGCAGGGTGGTTTGGAGTATTTTGCTTCCCACTCTCGAAGTGGTTCAGCCTTAGAACTATGAACAAGTCTACAGCTTCAACCACAACTTTCTACCTGAAACAGCAGCAGCATGAAGCAAACAGTGCTGCAGATATCCACCCACAGCCTTTAATCTGACTGCAACAGAAACTCAAATCCCATCCTACATTAAGTCTGCAGCTACCTGCTTCTTTGTTTGGTTAACTACAATTGGTATATAAACTGCCTGTCATTTGTCTTTCTACCAACATAAGAAGATTTAGTCATTTGCATATTTCAAGAGAAGAAAAATGGGGAGAATATTTATCCGTCAGTAAACGAGCTTGAAAAATATTTTATCATTTAGATGATAAAATATCAACAAATTCAAATAGTTACTAAACTAGACTGACTCACAAAAATATGAAAAATAGTAAGAAGTGTTTTTTTTGTTTAACAATTTTTTTTTTTTTTTTTACAAAAATCATATTTTGTTATCATAAAATAAAAAAATTGTTGTCCACCTCTTCTCTGCCAGCTGGAGAAACAACCAGAGCCAGGAGGAGGGACTTGGCACTGTCAATTAACCTTGTGTATGCGCTGCTCAATGAAACAACTCAGCGTCACAGTAAAACTACTTATCCGCCATCACTCGTGGCCATGCTGACTAATCTTAGCATTCATAACCCCTTATGTTGTGAGGGGGGAGCTGTAGATGTAGCTCCTCCCTCGCAGGAGCTTGATTGACAGTGCTAAGCTCCTCCCCCTGGCTCTGACTGGTTTCTGACAGAGCAGGGTATTTCTGTAGATAGCATTAGGACCACAGGGAGCTCCATTATTTCACAGATGATCAATCTCATACAATACTGTCACCACATATACAATTTTAACAAATGTTAAAAAAACAAAAAAAACAACAACAAAAAAAACATAATTTATAAGTAGTGCAATTTTAAATTGTCTGAAGTCTAAAGTAACCTGGAATTTATGATGCAATTGGATTGTAATATGAGACTTACAGTAGATTACCTGAGTAAATTCAGAATAGTTTATAATCTGTGATTTATTAAAGGATAAAAGCTGTACTAATCAAGCCAACTCAGTGAAAGTAATTGCATCCTAAACCTAATAAGTGGCTGTCTTTCCTTTAGCAACAACTGCCATGACTGCAAAAACTGGATGGGCAGGAATTTTGGCCCCGTCTTCATTGCAGAGGGATCTGAGCATGAAGGGCCTGTTGAAGCTTCTGCCACAGCAACTCATCTCATTAGGGGAAGAACACCAAGGATAAATGTTTAAAAAATATATACTATAAATATAGAAATTCTATTTATCATTTCCAATTTGTATTTACTGTGTATTTATTGTGATGGTCATTCTCATCTGTGGCCTTGGTTTCCCTCGGGCCACTAACAATAAAAGTTAAGCTCCGTCACTGGAGTTAATCTATGTAATGTGTTTCCCTTTCTGAAATTTTCATTTATTTCAGGAACTTTACTGCTAACATTCAAATGTATTGAATGCGACTGTATGTATGGAAGTTATTTTCAACTTTGTTCAATGTTAAAGTTTGGTGCACCCGTATATAAAAGATGCAAATCTTGATCCTAAGTAGAACTCAATTCTTCAACAAAGTACTAAAGATAATTCTAGTCAACTGATTAAAATTAGGAAAAGCTGAAGGTTTCTATGTAGATTAATCGAAATCATTTCCTCATGTGAAGCTGTACGGACCGCCTGAGTTGACAGCTGCAGCCGTTCCCTCACCTGCAGTGGTGCGCTCGGTCAGGCTTGATGCTGCAGCACTTGGGACATTTGTAGACCACCTGCCCTGGTTTCAGCTGAAGGCTTTCTATGTATTCCTTAGTGGCGTTCCCTTTTGGCACGGCCCCCTGGCACAAAACAAATCATTTACAAACATCTTAGGTGACCAGGACTACAGAAGGAAGAAAGAAAACGTCTGAACAGTAACGGAAACAAATCCAGCTCAGTATACATACAGGGTCAGTGCACATGGCCCTGAGGTGTGAGGCGAGGGCTAGAAAGGCCAAAGTATTGAACAAGGTCCCGTTCACAATGCTGTAAGTGAGATTCTTGGAGGGCACCAGCATGACAAACAGCACCACAAACTCAGCGTAAAACACCAGCAGCCACGTTATGATGGCGCACACGATGCCGCAGGTGTCCCTGATGAACCACAAGGCTGAGGAAGAGGAGGAAGTGATGACGTCTTTGGAGATAGGGATGCGCTGCTCAGGATGTAGGCAGTTGGACCCTCCCCCGGCCCCGGTCCCGGCCCCGGCCCCGGCCCCGGTCCCGGCCTGCCCGCGGCCGTGCTCCACGTCCCTGCATCTGTGCACCGGGCTCTTCATCCTTCATTGAAGCTGGATGCTCGCAGGTCCTGCTGCTGCAGCCTCTCAACCTTCAGACCTCAGTCATCACATGCTGGGGGTGGAGAGGGGTCAGAGGTCAGGAAGAAGCAAGAGGCAAAATATTACATAAAAGACAGATTCACAATGAGGAATAAAAATATGTACGATTCGTGCTGATATCGTATCGGGTCAATATCAGTATAGGCCAATCCTCAAAGCTACGATACCAGTATCGTATCAAAAGTAGGTAAAGTTGTATCAGGACACACCTACCAATTTTAATAGTAAACTGAACTTGACTTCATATTTAATGACTCGATTATTAGACTAGTAATAAACTAGAGCTGTATAATAAAGGTTGACATAGACCTAAAAGATGAAGAGAAAATGATAAAAAGACTTGCACCGGGCTGAACCAATCATGTGGCTGGAAAAGAGCCACACGGAAATTTGATCGGAAGATATAAAAAAACTGCAATTTATTTTCAGAAACCAAAGACACACAATGTCTTTGGTTTCTTTTTTTTCACCCATGTTTCCCTGAATATTTTAGTTTAAACTAAGCTAACTCCTTTTATTAAGCCAAAGCAGCTGTATAAAGTTCAATGTAATGTTTATCTTTTAAAGAACAAAAAAAAAAAAAAAATCAGTATTTAAAATAAAAAAATAACCTGATATTTTTTTATATTTCCACCAGTAAACGGTGACAAAAGACAAAACCAGTCGTTCGTTTTGTATTGTTCTGAAATGATATGAAACAGCTCCTTCTCAGAGAACACGCATGGACGTTGCTTTGAATCAAAGCTTTTACTTGTAACATTCATATTTCTAATCCATGTTCCTGTCCATAACTCAGTTCTCTAGTATAAAAATCCGGAAAGGCATCATCTGAAGTTGAAACGGACAACGCGGATAAGGAAAACCAAGAGATAGATACTGGATTTTCTAAGACAAGCGGTAAACAAACGAGCAGAAGATGTTAGTGGTAACGCAATATGATTTTTTCCCCGTTTATTTCCTTTACAGGAAGTAAAGTGGGTCATTGATAACCAGCTTTCGACATGCGCCAATGTGTCTCTGCTGGTGCTATATACAAGCTAACACAGTCAACTTCAGGTAAGAATGAAAATATAACTACTGGTCATGTCAACATTAGCACGTACATTAAACGCTGACTTAGAGCAAGTTTTACATGGACTTTGTTGCATTTCAAGAGTCCAAACAGAGCCGAAAGTCACCTCATTCCATCTAGCTAATGCTAGCCAATCAGCTAAAAAGGGACCATTTAAATGTCCTTATTAGCGTTTATTTCTGATACGGTCTCCTATCTTTTACCTCTAACGCGATAGACACCCAGAGGTGGTGTTGTTGTCTTTACAGAACAGGAAGCCTTCCTGTATTTCACATTAGCTCACCTTGAAGATAAGCATCCTCCGCTCGCTTCTCCCCTGCTCCTGCTGTTGCGGTAGCCACCCCTCCTTCCCAGTCTGCCTCAGCGTCATCGGCCACCCCTCTAAAACATCAGGACGTCATGACGTCAGAAGCGGAGCCAATGGGGTAACCAGAAAGGTTTAAAGTACAAAAGGTAAAGGAAGTTCGCTTCAAAATAATTCATAGAATATATAAATATCCAACAAACCAGTTTATAAAGGACTTGGGTGAATTGTGTACATTTATAAAATGGCTACAATTTCTCGTTTTTTCTAATTTTATTTTTATTGTATAGTGTATGTATGTTAAATATTTTTGAACTGAAATCGAACACTTAATTGGGGTCTGCCCATAGCAATCCATAGGGAGAGCAGTCAGTCACTGCCTCCATGCATTGCATGGCAGCCACCTATTATTCTACACCTAATAGAACGTCTCTTATAGCATTATTGGGGCCTGCCCATATCAATGCATAGGGAGAGCAGTGACATTTGTTCTGCTTCTGGTCCAACGTATAAAAGAAAAAAAGACCAGCAGCACAATGCTTACTTCAAGATATTTATTGTTGTATCACTGTCATCTTTTTCCTTGTTTACATAAAATGTAAATGAAGAGAGACATCATCTCAAAGTAGAAAGGGGTGCAGTATACCACACATCAAACATAGGTCCAGTGCAAAAACAAGGTAACAGAAGTTTTACTAACTACATGACTAAGAACATTTTTATTTTTCACATCTATCTGTCTGTCGATCGACAGACAACGACTACAATGATGGCTGAAGGTCAGAACTACAATGATGGCGGAACTCTATCTTACTACAGAGGAGGGCTGAGTTGGCAGTCAAGAACTACAATGATGGAAGGTTAGGACTACAGACATGGCAGAATGTTTTGGGCATTATATAACTGATTTAACCAAACGACTGTTACACATGGGATTAGTGTGCCCATTTAAAATGAAGCTTACTGAAAATTTCAAAATAAAAGCCTCAATATTCCTCTCAAGGTAGTGCACCGCCACAGACGGTGCAATAATATTAGCCTGTATTAGCTTTACCTCCCAGGTTAGCATTAGCATTAGCCTTTTACCTAAAATAAGCTTTTAGCTATTTTTCAAACTTATGAGCTATGTTTAGTATACTGAATGGAGGAAGTGAATGTAAGACAACATGCTAGTGTGAGTACCACGCATGCTACTCACAGCATTCATGCTAACATTAGCTTATGCATTCATTTAACATACTGAATGGTGCAAGTCCATGTTAGTCAACATCCTTGTGATTCTCAACATGCTACTCTGTTATTTTTTCAGCTAATTTTAGCATTGAACGCCGGGTCCAAACCGACGGGCACACTTTGGCAGGCAAATTTCTTCAGGAATTTCTAGTTTCACTACACTGTGGCATTAAAATTAAGTTTTGATATAAGGATATTATTTAACCAAAAGAAAAAGTCTTGACCAAAACTAATTTATTTACAGTTTTTTTTTTATTTTACTTTTTATATTCTTAAAAGTAAGTGATCTAATATAAAGCCCAATGCCCCTGCCCGCAATCCAATTCAGTTTAATTTATTTTTAAAGCGCCAGTTCACAACAAATCTTCTTAGGCCATTTTTTACCAAAAATCATTTAAATTATATATTCATTCCACTTGATTCTAGACCTCAAGGTTGAATGGATACTTTGAAACCTTAAAAGTTTTAACAAACCTAAAAGCTACAAAGGCTCTAACTCAGCCCAAAGCATTTAAACATTTTCTATAAAATATTTGACATATCCTTCTTTTGTCTTAAGTTTGGATGTTCTTATCTTTTAACTGTGTATTGTAATTTTCTTTTCCATATGTTGTGACCACCACTAGGGGGCGTCTTTGTGTCTGTTTTACAGGTTGGAACTTGACATTAGAGGAATGAGATGCAGTTAGCTCCTGCCTGCTCCTCTGCCCTGGCCACCTCTGAAGTTTGGGTTTTGCACCATGTACATTTCCACATATCCATGCATTCTGAATTTACAAATAAGTTTTGATGTTCAGCTAAATAAATTATTTTAGTTCTGTTCATCAGTTTGTTGCAGCCCTTGAGTCAGATTGTAAAATTGTCATTATGCAATATTAATTCAAATCAATTTAAAAATACTTTATTGATCCCAAAGGGAAACTAAATGTTGTTGCAGCTCATTTAGTTCATGAGATGAACTAAATGATGATGAAGGCTGCAATTATGTCAAGTATGACCTTTACTCCGCTGACAACCTCTAAAGTGGAAGACGTTCCAGTAATGCTGTGTGTGGAGTATGAGTTATTCAAGCCAGAACTAACTTTGTTTTTGTTCTTACCACCTCGATTAAACAAACACATTTCTCTGTTCTTGGTTCGGGTTTTACTGTGTAAATTACCGGAACATGAGAAACAACTGGTGGCTTGGACAGCCAATTGGGAGTCAGCAGACTTGCAAAAAGGCCAGTGAGTGGGGGAAGAAACATAAGCCTCGTTCACAAAGCTGAGTGGTCATGAACCCACTCAGAGCTGCCTTTGGGTGGCCATTCATCTCAAATGAACAATATCATGCACACATTTGCTCTTTCTGAGGCCAAGTTAGCGTCGCAGAGCCAAAGGTGTGAAGCGGAACTCAGTGTTAAATATAAACTAAGAGTAGGGCACCTGCCATTTTAAAGGGAAGCATGTGACACACTGTACGTTTAGTTCTGCCTTCTTGCACAGAGACCGCATTGTGCCACGCTTTGTTCTGCTGCGGATACAAATTAAATCGGAACAATATCCATCAGCAAACAACTTCACTAGCTTCTGAATGGTAAAGTGGTGAAGTGATTGGCATGTCCCCTCAGTCACTCTTCTGTTCTGGTCATTCGTAAAAGAATTAATGGCTAATGTGATTAATAATAATGTGAGTAAACATTAACTAATGTTGGGCCCAGACTGGAGCTGACAGAACAGAATCTGGTTAGAACATAGTTATGTACCCTTCTGACTGTAGTTGATCACCAAATTGCATAAACTAGATCCCTTTTCACAGCATAAGGGACCTGATCTTTGTCTACTCTACAAAGATCAGGTCTTTGTAGAACCCATACAAATCTTTTTGTATGGGTTCATATATGTTAAAATTGATAACAAAAATATGTTTTGGAACATAATAATCATTTATTTGTCACTGAGGGGGTAAATGTTTGCGAATTAGCAGCAGTAGTAGGTAAGTGGCAGAACACAGATACACAACATAGAACATTTCAATGAAGCATAAAGCTAAAAAAAGGATGACCTAGGTTATGCCATTTTGCTTGCCAGTCAATCACAGTGACACTTTGCTCATTTTTCCCGTTAATTGTACTTTTTGATATCAGCAAAATGTACTTTGACGCAACTTTGAAATATTTACCACCAGAGGGCAGTGCTGTGCAGACAATTTCTGCCTGTTTTCAACAACTGAACTCCAGCATATATGATATCTTTGCAATTTTGACTTTAGTTTTAAAGGTACATGCTGAGTGGTTGTTGAAAAAAAAGACTTCAAAGAAAAAAGAACACGTTTTGCATATGAGTAAGCAAGTGAGTAACAACTATTTATGTGAAGCTTGTATAGATAAACCACATGCTGAGTGAAACATTTCAAGCCTTTATTTCTGACAATTTTGATGATCCTGGCTTACAGATGATGAACGCCATAAAATTCATTTTCTCAGAAAATTAGAATAATGTGGAAAATAATGAAATATTGGAAACTCATGGTGTCTGCGACAGACTGGCGACCTGTCCAGGGTGTACCCCGCCTCTCGCCCAGAACGTTAGCTGGAGATAGACACCAGCACCCCTGCCGACCCCACGAGGGACAAGGGTGAATAGAAAATGGATGGATGGATGAAACTCATGGTGTTTCTTGAATATCTGATCTCTGAGTCATGGGGAAGACCGCTGTCTGGATAGACGGGTAGAAGATAAAATGGTCATTACTTAATAATCAGAATCAGAATCACTTTTATTGTCATTGCCCGTAATCAAGTTCACAGGCTAGGAAATTGTTTTGATGAAATGATGCAAAAATAAATAAAGCGAGTTAACATTAGATTTTAGGTTTTCGTCACCTGTAAGCCACGATCATCAATCCACTTTCCAAAGAGTGCAGGAGTCTCTGGAAAGATGATAGATAGATATTTTATTTATTTAGGGACATTTTATATATTTAGTTTCCCATAAAACATCAGCACACAAAAACCCTACATGCATAAATCCATTCTAAATTTCCAACAACACACAAGCTGTGCACATTCAGTGTTAAAATAGTCAAATTAAAGGCCTGTCTGTGTTGCGTATTTTAGCTATTTTCAATTTTTATTTGACTGTATCTGGTTTTAAATGATAAAACCAAATCCTTTATGTCTAAAGATGCATTTTTTCTGTCATGTTTTACCCGAACAAGCATCAAAATGTAATTTTCATAGGAAGGAGAAAGCATTATGTTAAGTTAAACTTCTTCTTGTTGTTGTCCACCACAGGCAGCTTGTGTGAAGCCAATTTCCTCCAATGAAAATACATTGCCTTTGAGAATTAGGAACCAATAAAGCCCTGTTTTTGAATTTAACGCGTCTCCAATAATTAGTTTCCTGTACAGAAAAGACGGACGCAGTCCCGCTAGAACAATTTCTCAATATGCACTCATGACTAGTTTCAGCCTGTCCATGTTTCTCCGTTTTTTCCCCTGTTTGATCTCATATAAAAAGAAACCTCCACCGCAGCCAAGAAATCACGAACAAATATTTCCTCTTACTTTAATGTCCCATTGTCCATTCCAAAAGCTTGCTTTGTTTGAAGGAAGGGACACATACGGTCCATTTATAAAGAAGAGAAAACGCTGTGAAGAGAAGTGAAGCAGCTGTAGCTGAATCATGTCTTTCCTCAGATGTGATTTTTGATAGTGGGGGCATGGCTCACCGCCCTGGGTGATGCACAGAGTCAACAATCTAAAAAAATTGTTAATTTGATGACGACCTCTAGTTGCAATCTGATTAATAGCTTCCGAGTTGGATAATTGAAAGCACTGCTGGTGCATTCTTGGTCTTTGGAAGTTGAATTTTCCAAAGTCAGATATGACAAAAAAAAACTCCTGAAGTCAAAACTTTGACAGGAAACGTCAGAAGCTGACGGGCAGCCTACAGTCCAGTCTCCAACATGGCTGCAGCTGTTTAAAACAGGTCTTTCTTAAAAATAAGATACAGTGTCTCAACTAGAAATACCTGTACAAAAGGTATAAAGGTGAAAGAAAAAAATAACTGAATAATGCAGATAATTATTTACCAGCGCTTCTGATGGTTTGAAATTCATTGAACCAAAGGCACACACATCTATTTGTGAACATGTTCATTCAGTGTTTGAATGCATGTAATGGAGAGGAATGCATTATTCTTAGCACGTCTCACAAGAAGGAGTCTAAACCATATCTAATAATATATTCTACTGATGATTGCAGCTTGAACACGCTCAACTGTAGTGTGACAGTCATCCTAGATCTGAGCTTTTGCTTATAAATTAGAAAACATTGTTTACTGTTTTTTTAGTGACTCTGAGCTGCAATTAATTATATCAGTTCTAAATGTAACACAAAGTGACCAAATTTGACATGAATTGCACCACAACACAATAACTAAACAGAGACGCTTTAAACACTTTTTGAGATTTACTGACATTTCTTAATCCTTAATTAAATCATAAAACTAGCAACAATTGAATACCTTCTTCTTCTTAGCTTTTTTTTTTCAGGCAAGTTACGTTGAGTAACTAGGATCGAATGCCTGTTGACCAAGCTGATGCAAAACACGAGGCAGTGAAGAGCTGTGCCTCACCTGTGCTGTCTCTCCTCATGTCGCCAATCTACCTGTTTGATTACACATGTGCTGCATGTGTTAGCATTCCACAATCTGTCTACTATATACGTATATATATATATATATATATATATATATATATATATATATGAATGTGTGTGACAGATTTAGTCTTTCTGATTGACCATAAATGTGCAGTAACAATGCACAAGGCTTCCCTGGGCTTTACAGGGGAAACAGACACGTGTCTCCATGGGTGTGGCTTTAACTAGTCCTTCTTCGGTCACCCCCCGCCAGATTCCTCTCCATTTGTAGATCTCCATTTTCTGCACCCACGTAGCCAGGTATGGTGCATAAGCAATTTGATTGGCAGCAGACTGCATTTGTTGGTTGCCCAGTGGATTTACCTCAACAACAACATCTCAACCACCGTCTTCAAGCCGCATCAAGTTTGTTGCAGTTGGTGAGATGGCGAACTGCAAATCAATAATGCCATAGTCAAACCTTGATGTTCTAACCTTTTTATTGATTGTGGTGGAAGAGCAAAGTATAAATATACTGAGAGATTTTGGAGAAACTGGCCATCCAAAGGAACACGTGTAAAATGACATCATCATAGAGTCGACTTGGTGGGAACCGCCCGCCCGCGTTCCCACCTATATTCACACCAATATAGTGAGGTCGACACTGCTAATGGAAATACATCCAACTTGACTGGAACAGAACCAGGCAGGTTGGAGAGAGGCTTGATGATTGAGAAGGAACTGAAGAGTGTTCTCCAATTTTCATTAAGGACTTTTGCACATATGCATTCTTTCTTCTACCTGGAGTTTTTTTTAGTCAGAACAGTAGATTTTAAGCCATGATGATAATCGAATGTATGTTCTGTAAGCATTCGCTTTTGCACTACCATTTTAAACAAAGAACACTCAAAAACAGCAGTTTTTGATGGAATTCATATCAACTGGTTGCAGAAAAAAAGAGTTCAGAGTTGTTACAACCATGTCTACAACAGTCTGACACGTATAGTGTTTAGGTTGTTTTTGAAGTTTGTAGAACAAATTATGATAAATATTCCTTTTGTTGTTATAGCAATGACAACAAATTGAAATGCTAGTAGACTTTACCTTCTTACCCAACTTGGTTGGTGCTGACTGGTAGCATTGTCTTGCATGATGACCTTAATAAAAGAGGAATACCAACAATTGACTGGTAAAAGAAATCATGCAAATCATATTCTTATCCTTCCCCTTAATTGCAACACACACTTTAGGCATTTTAATCCCAAACATTTCTAATAACAAACCACACAAAAGTATCTGGTAGACCCAGAAATCTTTTGACAACTGTGCTTTTTAAAACTGTCAGACTGTTTCAGTGCGCTTCAGCAAGATGAATGAAGTGTGAGTTGATGGCCCAGCAGGTGGCGCACTGCTGAGCTCCCCTTGTGCATTTTTCTTTAATCTCAGCTAAACAACCAGTTCAAGATTCTCTCAGTGCATTTGGCATTAGCTTCATTAAGTTTACATTTATTTCAAGCCCTCTTTATTATGGGTCTATCATGATTTCCCTTTTTCCTGTGTTTCCTGTCATGATCCATGTCATGAGCTCACAGCACCTCCTTTACCTGCTGATTAGCTCACTGCTCTTATCTGTGTCTCTGCTCCTCCTGTTCCTGCCGGTTGCTCCCACCTGTGCTGCTATATGAACTCCTGTTCTGCACTCGCACAGTGTGAGATTGTCTGTCATCATCCTTGTCACAGCGTTTGACAGGGCATGTTATTTTTCCTGATGGAGTACCCGACCTGCCTCCACCTACAGTGTAAGTTTCTCTGGTTCTGGTTCTGAACTTCGCTTCATGTACCTGGACTCTGATTACTGCCTCCTGGATTGTGGATCTGTTCTATCTTCTTCAAACAAAGTGATTATTCACTTTACCATGGTGAAGTTAGGTTATTATGACTGTGTGCCAGCTTACCACTTTTCCTTGTGGCCTCACCACTTTCTAGTTCTGGCGCATAGAGTTCCCTTCTTCACCCACGATCCTGTGGGTGAAGCAGTTCCAGGTATCTGATACTTCTGTCTCTCTTGCTGTTGAACTTTCAAGTATTCCAGACAACTAAGGTCCAACTTTCCAAAGAGGAAAGCCTGGAAAAACACCTCTGTTGGGTAAGCCATTACTTCCTCTTTGAACAATGCTTCCAGGTTGCCTTGCCAGTCTCCCACCACCCTGGCTCTTTTGTAGAGTCTGACCTGGAAGCCGCCACTAAGAATCCGTCCCATTCCTGCTCACATATACATCTAATTACTGTCAACGACCGTTTAACCTTTTACTGTGTTGTAGTTTACATTCTGGGTCCAGAACAAATTAAACCGTCACAGGGTCAGACATTTAGCAAAGCAGCTACTTTCTTGTAAAACTTTTCTGATTAAGAATAGCAAGATTTACCTTTTTTTTTTTTTAAAAAAAATGGCTTTCCTATTCTGAAGAGTGGATGTGAAAGTGTGAGCCTTTATGTGTCATACCCATTGAAATGTTGTATGTTTCTGTACACATTTTTGTACATATAGGAATTGCAAAGAAGGCACATAATATAATATTAAATACATGCTTATTGAATTTAAGTATATCAGGTGACGTGTAGTAGAGGGGGCTGTGACCTAAGGAGATCAACTGCCTTTATAAAGTTTTACATATCATAAGTGTACCATAGATATTGTCTTCTTTAACCCAGTAGGACAAAATAAAATGTAGTTCAACCAGCTAGCTTCACAACTTGATTAGTAAACACAATACACAATACACTCTCTACTATGTAAAACTCTCTGCTCAGTCTTACTATAAATGCAGTTCTGTTGAAGTGGGAGAGAACTAAGCAGGGAAGCAGAGATCAATATAGATTCTAATGGCGAAAGGAGAGAAACCTTCTCCACTGACACTTGATTCTTCATTGGTTTTGTCTTTTGTTCATCTCATGTCACCCAGTTTGTACATCCTTGACTTCTTTGCTTATCGCCAAGCTCTTTAGATAGTTTTAAACTTTTAAACACCCTAATCAAGGACATACAGAGGGGAGAGCAGAGGGAAGGTGAAAGGCACACATTTTATTTTTCTGTAACATTTAATTTCATCCTTACACAAGCACAATCAGAGAGAAAACAACTCTCTGACTTTGCTGAGTTGCAGAAAAAAAAATCGCAACCCTCATTAAAAAGCTCAGATGCCCTGATTAGAGTGAGAGAGTCTGGGAGACTGCTGCGGCGCTCCGAAGGAACTGTGGTGTTTGTATTGTTATCAAAAACAGTCTATTGCGTTTGCAAAACCTTTCCATTTCCACAACTCTTGCATTTCCACAGCTCATTGTGTTTATCTGTGTGCACAGACCTTTGGAGGAAACAAGAAACTGCATTTATCAGTTCCTGTCAGAGAAAATGCCTCTGGTTCTCTCTAACATTCTCAACATATCTTTGTGTAAGTAACTTTAAATATTTTTTTCATATCTTATTCTTTTTCTAAAGAATGATATGGTACAATACAGCATATTTTCACTCAGAAGGAAGGACTTACACATCTGTTATGCGAATGTAGACATGAGTATGAGATTATTTACTGGTGAAACCACATATTTATGTACGTATGTTGCATAAAAAGGCATAACCTGTCAGCCGGGGTGGCAGCTTCCTGTGATGGGTGCAAATGTTTTGGCATTGTGGCCGGGCCAGCTGATGGCTTCACCTGGCTCTGGCTCTGGGACGAGACAATCTTCGACCAACCTCCACCAGCAACTCTATTACTTGTAGAAAATTAATATGCAAATATGTATATTTGCCATTTAGAAACATGATTTATTATGCAGTTTGTCTCATTCATTCTCCTGTTCTGTTCCATTCTGTTTCACACATCAGAACGTTTGAGTTTTCCTCGTTCTAGATGGCCTGGGGTCCATAATGCATCGCTACATTTTAACTTTGGAATAGAATTTTGTAAATATATAAAATTGATGTTATTTTTTAAGATGTATTTATTACGGTGACTGGGTTTATTAAAGTTTCTGACAGTATGCCAGTTAGATTTTAAAAGTCACTCTGAAGGAATAGGAGTAAAACTACATGAACAAATAACTACAGTACACTTATTAACAAACTAGTGAAGAGTGTGTGTGTGTTTGAGTGTGTGTGTATTTGGGGTGCATGATACACCATGACTGTTTTTGATGAGGGAACAACATCTACTATGATTTAAAGCTCTAAAAAGTTAATTTTACTATATCATGATACAATTCCACAACTTTTCATTAATTATACACCGTCTTTATTTTTTTTTTATTAATTATGATTATTTTCTGCTTATGGCTAGTGAAAACACAACATTGAAAATTACTGAATTAATCAGAAAAGCACCAATTTGACTGGGAATTTCTTAATTTAGTAACAAAGAACCAGTGGGAGCAGCTTTTGGAGTCAACACACACTCCTCAAAAAATTAGCATTTAGACTTATTTGGCTTAAAAATAGATTTTTAGCAAACTAATACCTAGGAAAAAATATTATTCACAAAAATATTATTATTTTGGAATAATATACCTATATAATTCCAAATTAATCTTTTTGAATAGAAATGTCAGTAAATTAGTCCTTGTTAGGTTGGTAAAAATTAGAAGGTTTAACTTGATTTTTTTAGAATGTTCTAGTTGCACATTAATAAAAATGGCAGTTCTCATATTTGAAGGCAAATATCAAGAAAAAGATTCCACATAGAAAATAGTTTTAGCCTTAATATGAGATATGTAGTCTGCTGATATTAGAAGGTTTTTTTTTTTTTTTTTACAATATATGAACTAATGGAGGAGCTGCAGAAAACAGTATTACACAATTTCAAGGTCACAGCTTTTCAAAAGTGTTTCCATCTCTGGTGGAGTTCCAGATGGGATGTCTGCAGACCGATGATGTTTCACCACATTTCTTCACCGTGCTTACCCTGAGCTCAACACAAGGGGGCACCCACTCCCCACTGCCTGGATACGCACAGTCACCACTGTGAGAGATTGTGACTGTAACCACTGACACAGAGGCACCCTGGGTAAAGAACCATAACGCCACAATCAAAAACCATTAGATGTGTTTCCAAATATATTTTTATTTTTTTTAATTACATTTTTGTCAAAAGAAAGAGAATTAAACTGCAGTTGGCTACGAACAAAAACACATCTAGTTGTTCAAGTTTTAAGTGTTCTCCCAGGTGATTCAGCAGAATCGTCAGAAAATGTCTGTCTATTGTCCCATTGCAAGGACGCCGCTTTGATGGACTCCACAACTCAAATTTGTTTCACACATTTCTGGTGGTTCAATGTTTCAGATCATCAAACAAATCTTTAACATTTTTTTCTTACTTACCCAGAGGGGAAAAAACAAAAGTTCAGCGAAGCTTCAAAGGCCACATCCACGAATTGTTACCACTTAAATAGAACCAGCCTGACAACAAACACAAAGGTTCTAAAAGCCAGCGCGTCACGCCACAACATACATCCAAGAACACATTAAAAGCAAAGCAAGTGTTTTTACATAAGACTTTTAGTGCTTTGACAAAAAAAAAAAACAATGACATTGTGATGGTTTCTAACTGCTTTACTGCTTCAGGTTCTGGAATTTTGCTCCAACTTAAGCAGAACATTCAGTATTGGACCTGGAGGTCAGGGATGCTTGGTTTATGATTCAAAGCACACCAGCAGATCTAGACAGCAAAACAAAATGTTGGGTGATGCCTAGTCAAAGTCTAGACTTTGAGATGTGGTGGCATGACTTTAAACTCACAGTTTTTGCCTGCAAAACACTATAATGTGTCTTAAATAAAGCAATTCTGCGAAAACCACACTAATGTATA
This sequence comes from Girardinus metallicus, assembly GCA_903067095.1. Taxonomy (NCBI): domain Eukaryota; kingdom Metazoa; phylum Chordata; class Actinopteri; order Cyprinodontiformes; family Poeciliidae; genus Girardinus; species Girardinus metallicus. Next base: position 10,461 of record CAEGAE010090536.1, on the reverse strand, counting down.
AAAAAAAGTGATTACCAACACTTGATAGCAATCATTGCCAACAAGGGAGGTAGCATAGGAAGGCAATGGCTAACTGTTACATATATCTTTTAAATGTGGCAAAAACTAAATCCTTACTGTAATAAACGATGTGTTGTACATCTGAGGCTAAAACATTTCATTCATCCCCTTCAAAGACCCTTAAGTTCTGGATTAGAGTGTTCAATTTTACCATAATGGAAACTGTTTACCAAATTATATCTAAACATTTTCCAGGACTGTTGGTTGACAAATTATTTTTACCTTCTCCGCAAGCAGAATTTTTTCATAAAAAAAGACTTAGATAAAGAAAAAAAGACCTGGTGTCTAGGATATGCAATCATAACTGGTTGTATGATTGCATATCCTAGACATGCAGTAGATGATAAAAACCTGACCATGACAAGCTACTGCCACAGACTCTGCCCCTGCAGGGCAACTGTCTGATGTTTATCCAATTCTAGTTTGTACTTGGTGCTGAGTGTGCCCAGAGAACAGTGAGCTGTGGATCAGAACCTATCCAATTTCAAAGAAGGAAAATGTGGAGGCTGTCTCTGGCATTGGGTGACATCTGCTCTCTGCACAACAGTGATAACTGTGATGGAATCACTTCATCTGTAATTTTCGTCTATTTCCCACCAGACAGCAGCAGCTTGAGAAAAATCTGCATAAAGATTTATATGTTGCTTCAATAAAAAACAACCCCCTATGCTGACCCCTCGGTGCTCTATTGAAATGTTCAATATTATATATTCAGTCAAGTCAAGTTTATTTGTACAGTCCATTTCAACAACGTGGCTATTTAAAGCACTTTACACCATAAAAGATCACACAATCATATATTATGAAGAAAGCAACATTTCAACAATGTTACATTTTGTCCAATGACATCGTAAAGATCATCAATGAAACATATTGACCAATATTCCAGTTATTATTACTCAAAAGCAACTTTAAACAGGTGGTGTTTTAGTCTTGATTTAAAGGAGATCAGTGTTTCAGCTGTTAGGCATGTTTATGGAAGTTTGTTCCAGATTTGTGGTGCATAGAAGCTGAATGCTGCTTTTCCATGTTTGGTTCTGGTTCTGGGGATGCAGAGCAGAACCAGAACCAGAAGACCTGAGAGGTCTGGGAGGTTGATACAACACCAGCAGGTCTTTAGTGTATTGTGGTGCTAAAACGTTCAGTGATTTATTAACTAACAGAAATATTTTAAAGTCTATTGTCTGAGCTCCAGGCAGACCTGTGAAGACACCGTTGCAGTAATCAACACAACTAAAGAACAGGTTGGTACACACAACCTGTTGCACCAAGGTTTTTAGGCTAATCTCAATATAAGAAAATGCTTCCTGTTTTCAAGGCGTTGCGAACGTCAAATAGTGTGTCTGAAAATGTTTTTTGCTGTGCAAGAAGACCCAGTTAGGTTTTCAACTAAGTACACAAGACAAACATCTTTCTGTCAAAAAAAAAAAACGGAACACACAGTGAAAATGGGCAAACATAAATAAATATCAATTACAGAAGGTAATAAAATCTGTAATATGCATGAATGGTCTATGGAACACTTTATCTTCTTTAAATCCAGCTATGACTGATGTTTGGAAGAGCTGTCTTATGTAACATCCTCAGCGTCTGCGTGGGTGCATTCCGGCTGGGAGGAATACACCAGAGGGCAAAGGGGGTTTTCAGCAAAAGCTTATGGAAAAAGACCCCCAGGCAGCGAAGCCACTGAATTCTGTGAAAGTAATTCCATTTCTAATCGACCGTGTGTTGGATAAAGTAAAACACCAAGGGATTTGACTGAGGTCAATTTTTATGAAAGTTGTGATATACATCAACTACAACACACTAGTGTTAAAATGCCAATTATTACTTTGAAAACTGTTTTTATTTTTTACTTCTAATCATGCATTTCTTGCATCTCAAAACATTAAAACATTTTCTTAGTCATTTCAGAACTTCACATGTAGCTTCGATACAAACAGGAACATATTGCAAACCTTAATTTATTGTAATTTGGTGATTATGGCTTAAAACCCAATATTTAGTGTTTCAGAAAATCAGAGTATTGTGAAATAGTGAAATATTGGAAACTAAATGTGTTTCTGGAGCCTCTAAACAGTCATTGACTCTGGGTCAGAAGGCTGCACTACCATGGGGAAGACCGCTGAGATGTCCAGAAGACAGACATCAACACCCTCCACACAAGGTCATTGCTGAAGAAGTTGATCGTTCTGCATGCTGCATCCAAGTGTATTCATAGAAAGGAAGGAAACAGCATGACAAGGAAAAGCTGCTCCAGCACCAGGGAGAACCACAAATTTGAGAGGATTGTCAAGTAAAAATCAGCTCATGAAGTTGTGGGAGTGAAAATGGAAAAGTTTGGATGGGTTTGTTATGTTCATTTACACAAAAGTCAGTGAACTGTGACAACCTGTCAACCAGTGCCAGTTTCTAATGTGGCAACCTGGGCAACTACCCAGGGTGGCATCTTCTGGGGGCCACATATAAACAGAAAGAAAGTTTTTTTTTTTTTTTTTAAGCATGCTCACTTTGAATCAGGAATCAAACCTATTAGTTTAGCAACCCAGAACAGGAACATACTTCACTCAACCCAGAGCAGGAATTAGAACAAACTTAGAATCCAGAAACTCCTATTAGTTTAGAAACTACTCATTACCTTAGATCAACGTTTAGGACCATGTACTTTATAGAATCAAACATGGAGAACCAACAACTAGTTTTATTAGATCAAGAATCTAGAGAACCCCCTACTATTTCATAAAGTTGTGTACTTATTAAACATGGGGAACCAATATGTAGTATCATTTTATTTTTCTCTTCTTCTCTTTTCTTTTGTTTGTTTCCTCTAACTCATGTAAAGCACTTTGATTTGCCTTGTTGCTGAAAATGTGCTATATAAATAAAATTACCTTACCTTTGAGTTTCTAAAAACATAGCCCCAACTAGTGGTGTGGCAAGGGAATTACACCTTTTTGATTCTAGATTGTAATTAGAACAATGAACCTGTAAATAGAAATGAGCCATGGCAATGGATCGTTGCCATGGCTCTCAGTCCTCTTTTCAAATAAAAGTAAAGTTTGCATTTCATTTGGAAATGAAGGCCCACACTGCCAGAGGTACTAATAATACTATGGTCACTGGTTCAGTGGCCATAGTATTACTGTTCTTGACTGACCAGCAGACTGTCTTGACCTAACCTCCATAGAGAATCTATGGGCTGTCGTCACGAGGAAGATGAAAGACATCAGACCCGACAATAGAGACGACCTGAAGAGAGCAACAGATACTGATCGCCTCCATGCCACACATTGACTCAGTAATTAATTCACGAGGAGCCCCAACCTATTATTGTGTGCATAGAAATAAACACTTTATAGAAGTCTGACATTTTGGTATAAAATATAATATTCTAATTTTCTAAGACACTAAATCTTTTCATCGCCTGTAAGTCATAATTATCAAAATTACAAAAATATCATTGTGAATGGCAAGAAATAGTGCAGTTCTATGCAATAATCAATTTTTTTGAGATGTACTAAAATAAGATGTATGAAGTAGAAATAGAGAGTAGAAGATGGTTGAGAAACCTTGTGGTTGAATAAAAATAATGACTGCATGACATATGATCTTGTGTTGAAAGCAACAGCACAAAGGAGTCCACTATGAGAGAAGTTAAATTTTCTACGTTTGGAAGATGCAAACAGTTTATGAATGTAGTCTTCTAGCATAAATATCTGCAATTATGATTCAAGGTAATTTACTGATGGAGTTCAGTGTTTACCTGAGAAAATAAGGAAACAATGAAAAGGTCCCATTTTCAAACTTTTGTTTAAACTATACATCTTCTGAATTCCAGCCCCTCCTACTAAATAGTTTTGTATTTAGCAGTGTTAGAAAAAGTTTATTCTCTCACCTGTGACACATCCAACAATGCAGGCCACCTTTCTTTGATATTGCTCAGTTGGAGAGAAATGATTTTCTGTCTTCTTTGAGCGTTGGACATCAATTTATTGATGTTCGCCCGACCTTGATGTGGAGTACAGGTTCAGCTTTCAAAAACCGTTCATACCTCCTTTTCTCACCATTGTAGAAACTGGATTTTCAGCTGATTCTGGCCACAGTTGCCTTTTTTGGGCTGAAAAAGATGGTGCGTTGTGATGACACCGATGACGTGCTGTAAGACTGAGAGCCTGCAGAATTAGATTGTGACCACGAAACGAGCATATATTTGCACAGCGTCAACCTTGTTTTAGTCTATTGTTAAATACACAGCATGTGTCGCATTTAGAAGAACGAAGAAGGAATTGTCTCGAGGAATTTGAAAAGAGGCAACCTGAAAATCATCTTAAGGCTAAATTAAAAACACCTGGAACTGTCAAACAAACAGTTCACAACGGAATGCCGAATGAATGACAAAACATAATTTTAATAAAGCAATGCTTTATTACACCATTTGATAGATTAGGACTCAACAACCTTTTGCCTTTTGATTCTTAACGTTATCTTAACCAGTCGTCACAGTAGCTGTGTTTCCATTACAAATGTGGTCAAAACTTTGTCAATATTCTGCTAAAATTTGGCAATTATGTCGTTTCCATTAATTAAGATACGCATCTGATATGTCACTAAAAAATGTGCGGCGCCATGTTCCTCCAACTACTTCCTGTTGTCTTCTTCGTGGTTTGTTCCAGTAGTAACATCCGGTTGTCGATGATGCGACTCGTGTGACGTGAAATAAGTTTTTCCATTGCAGTTTTGCGAGACAGACCAATTTTGATACCACCTTGTCTCACAGGAAAAACTTTTTACCAACAAATAAGTGTTTTGTCAAAACTTCTGTTTCAATTACACAAATTTGTTTTCAAAATGTTAAAATTATGCAATTTTTTGGTCAGTGGCAACGCAGATAGCGACAACTTGAATGGAGTCATGGAGCTATGGTCGAGCTGAGAGGCGTCTCAGAGAAGGAAAAGGTCATGACACCGTGACCTTAGATGAACATTTGTGAATTTGTGAATAACTTCTTGGTGTTTAGAAGGAAACCAGCTTCTCAAAAATGACTGAGAAGTTATCAGATATTCAAGAAGAAATTTGCTGGTACCTGGAAAAGGAACGTATTGAAGTGCAACTTATTCAGTGGGGTATATAAGCAGCATTATACTTTATTTATGTATTGTGAATTCTGTCAGACTCATATGTTTTAAAATATAACTGATTATTAATTTATCCTTTTGGGGAACTTTATGAAGGCGAATGTTCTGGACATTCAGTACAAATCTATTTAAAAAAAAATCAGCAACAATAACATGCTAAGCTATCCTTTTAGCTTAATGCTCAGCCTATAGAAGTCAGGCAGCTGCAGACTCACCTGACTCAGGTCGTTGGGCGAAAACACAAACCATGTGGTGCGGTAAAACATTTCCACCGAAATCTGACTAAGCTCATTTTGGTTTGACTAGGCTTCTCTCCAGGGCTTTTCCTGTTCCTCATCAGAAACAGCTCCTTGCAGCTCCAGGACGCTGGCAGCTTCCTGGGCAGAACGTGTTGATAAATCAGAAGGGGATTTAGGGAGCACTGTCTCCATTTCTCACACACAGCAAATCAGAAAAATGGGATTTTATTTATTTATTTATTTGATAAAGTAAAAAAATATTTTTTACGATAAAAACATTTTCTTGCTGGAAGCAGTTTACTCCTCAAGGTTTCACACATGTCGAAACGTGTAAAAAGTGTAAACCAGATTGTAAACTCTGATTGTTTACAGTCAGATTCACCTTGAAGTTGGTTAATCGTGAAGATTAATTATGAACTCATTATTGATTATATTCCAAAAGCTTTCCTACATTTTTACATACTAAAAAAAATATGATTTCTCATATCTGAAGAATACTTTGTTATGAATTGGAAATCATTTTAATAAACAGCTTTTAATCACAGTTACATATCTGGTGCATAAGGCTTTATCCTACTGACTGCAGATGTCTTTGGCCTGAGATATGAGGTCGTTTGGGCTTATTGTAAGAGTCATACAAAGAGCATTTTCAAGGGGCTTTAACCAAATAATACTAAGTATGTATTCACATATTTGATCCTGTATGTTTTATTTTAAACTTAATATTTGAGAGAGTCTGCAATACGTACAAATAAAGACAAATTCTATAAAGTTTCTATTTCTTTGAAACAGATCGGTTGTTTGTAGGCTGGAAAGTTTAAAATATAAATGTTTCCCTCAGTATGTAGGAGTGCAAAATACAGTTTAAAAAAATGTTATCAGCATGAGGATTATGAGGGAGTCCTTGGGAAAATTTTATTCTGGAGAATGAACGGGAGGAAATCCCATCTGAAAACATTTCAGTCTCTAGTGCTAGCCTCCAGATTTTAATCTTAAATAAAGGAATAAGGAACAAAGTTGGGAAACATGAAATATTTCCCAAACTCATCCACACTTGGAAAATGAAATCAAATTCCGTACTTTTCCAAACTTCTCTGTATGAAGGAGGGTGACCACAGCTGTACGGAAAGATAACTGATCCTATCATCACTTCAACCGATGATAAACTAGACCAGGAGCTGAGAGGATTTTATCTGGCCTCAACTGAGTCATGGGTAACTTTGTTGTTGCAGAAAACTGTTTTTTTTTTTTTTCCTCTGCCAACTTGTTATTAAGGTTTCCCTCTGAATCTGCTTTAACATGCTGTAGGCTGTCATCTCAGAAAGCAGTGGCTCTGCTGCATCTATCGGTGGTAATGTGTGCAGCGTGTATGTTGAAATCCACAGATAATTATGAGAGCGGTTGAACTCCGGCCATGCAGCCTCTGAAGCTCAGGGAGACTTTGGGTTTTGGACACTTGGGCTGCATCTCATGAATGAGGATGGTTGTGACTCATCAAGGCTAACGCTCAACTATTGTTTGACCTTGACTATCAATAGATGACACCAGAAATTAGTTGCTAGAAATCCACTGACCACAGAATCTAGACTGGATTAAAGAAAACGTCATGATGATAATACAAAATAGAATTAATTGCCACATAGCATCATCAGGTTAGATTATGCCTTATTTCCATCTTCATCGTTATTGTTATTTGTCACAGCTTCTCACCCGACTGGTACTTTTACCCAGTCTAAAAATTCAAAGAAAAATCATAGAATTCCAGAATTTTCTTTTTAAATGATGTTCACTTGGAGCTACTTGTAGTCTTTCTTGTAGTTGAGAATGTGTGCTCAACTCTAAATGGCAGGCATCTTATCGGAGAGCGGCTGCCCAGCCTCCCAGAGGAGAGCGTGGATCAGCAGGCTAGAATCAGTCAAAAAACACTGCAGCTGGCAAAACACACAGCAGGTGTATCACCCAAAGACCAACAAAGCCCCAGCTGCTCATAGACTGGAAATGGTCCTCACAACTTCAGATGAGAAGATCCCAGCCACACACCAGCCACACACTCAGCAGGAGGAACAAAGACACACACAGGAGCAGCAACCTGCCCAAACATAAAGCGACTGTTCCGCCCATCAGTCAGTACCGTGATCTGAGCGACACCTGATACATACTCAGTGGGGAGGCTGGAACACCGTCTCACCACATACACACGCACACACACCCCCACACCCGCACACCCCCACACACGCATACACATACACATTATTTTATTTTATAACAAGCATCATTATGATTTTCTTTTACCTGATGTTATCTTAAAAACACTTTTCAGTTCTTTTTTAAGACTGCAGTTATAGTTGTGGTGGGATGGATAAAAAGGCATGCCACACTTTTCAGCATCTTGTTTTTGTGTGGGAAAAAAAACATGTCTTGCCCGTTCTGCTTCACAATTATGAGCTATTTGTGCTGGTCTATTATATAAAAAACCACTAACGTCTATGGTTGTAACGTAACAGAAGATGAAAAAAGTTCAAGTTTTGAATGCCTTTCGAACAGAGTGTCAGTTTGAATCCACTGTGGGCTGCAGGGTTAGTTTAGGGTTGGTTAGTTCAGCTGCTGCAACTTTTTTTAGTTAAAATTTGTTTCACAGGTCACATTAGGGCGACTGTGGCTCTGTGGGAAGAGTAGTTGTCTTGTGATCGGAAGGTTGTCGGTTCAATTCCAGCCTGCTCCATGTTGACGTGCCCTTGGGCAAGGCACTTAACCCCAAATTGCCTATGTGTGAGTGCAAATGGGTGAATGACACTAGTGTAAAGCACTTTGAGTGGTCAAAAATGATTGGATAATGTGCTATATAAGTTCTGTCTGTTTACCATTAATTTATAGTTTTTAACATCAGCTTTAGCTTTTTGTTGTCTCCAAATTTCCCCATTGGACTTTGGTGAGGAGCAAATAAGATGAGGACATAAAAAAGTTGTGCAGATTAAAAGATGTCAGAGAAACATCTTAACCAGTCAGAGTTAGGATGGTAATGCTGGATGTGTCTGTGCAACATTAAAACAAATGGGGGAAAATCACATTTTATTTAACTGCAGTGTCTTAATTCAATCTTATGCTGATTTTGTAACCTTGCTCACTCACAAACAATGGCCTGCTTTTAATTTAAGGCAAAAAAGTGGATTAATGTAATTCAAAAATCTTTACAAAGCATGTTACATAAAAGGTAAAAATCGATTTGTGTATGACTCATCGGCAAAATCTGACCTAACTCACAAAACTGTGACTGTATTTTCAAACTCAAAATCAGAAAATCTCAACGGTGAAGCAAACTAACTCTCAATGGTTTTGACACTTCAAAATGTGAGACTGCATGCTGCCACTAGAAACAGTGCCAACACTTTGTTTTCCTTCCAGCTGGATTTTTGTTGATTTTCATTGAAACTGTGTCGTCATAATTGTAGCTCTGAAACAAAGACTGTACTGCATGGGTGGAGAGCTTCGAGCTGTCCGCTGTTTAAGAGATTTATTATATAAAGTATTACAAAATAAAAGAAACCAGAGTAAACCCTGAATGGATTCTGATTGGGCTGCTCCAACAAAACTAAAATTTTTTCCCCAGTGTGAGTAAAGATCTGTTTTCAACTAAAAGATGAATTTAAAATAGTGGCAGAACTTGAATCAAATTTTTAATTGAGTTGACCACATTTTAATCAACTACATAATTGACAAAGTAAGCAACATTTTCAACTGAAAACTCTTTTTTGCTGCTAAGTTATTGAACAAACAGAAAAATAATCTAAAAAAAAAAAAGATATTGTTTTGAATCTGTTATTTATTAAAGTGTTTCAGGAATCCCTGATTATTCATGGGACATTTTTTTTTATAATTCTTTTTTAGAAACGTGGATTATGTGTGCTAACGCTAGCATTGGGGACGTCTATGCTGCTGTCAGATGTTTAGGATTGACATGCTATTTCGGGGTACAATAGCTTCCCAATGTCCAATCAGATTTTTTTCTTTTTGAAGAAAAAACGACCCAGAGGGTCAAGAGAAGAAGGTTTGTGGTCCAGGGCTGTTGTCTGCAGATAACGCCTCTGTGTCAGATTTATGGACGAATAAGTAAATACAAAGCGATTAATTGTCTTGAACTTTTTAGTGCATTAAAATCTATGTAATAAATAAATCGGAATCCCAACCCTACTTTAGACTAAAATTTGACAGGATAATGAATCTTTTTTTAGGCTTAACTACACCATGTTCCAAATTATTATGCAAATTGGATTTAAGTGTCATGAAGATAATTTTTTTGTTGTGCTATTAAATTCATAGATGGTATTGTGTATCAGGCCTCTTTGAATCACTATAAATAATTTCAGAGATCTGGGTTGATTAGTTTGTCTGTGAGCTCAATTAAAGGAAATCTACTTAAGAAAGGTGTTCCATATTATTAATCAGGCCTCAGGTTTCAAGCAATATGGGAAAGAGAAAGAATCTCTGCTGACGAAGATCATCAGATAGTATAGTGCCATATGACAAGGTATGAAAACATTAGATATTTAATGAAAACTGAAGCGTTATCGTACTGTGAAGAGATTTGTGGCTGATTCAGAACAAAGATGGGTTTGTTCAGATAAAGGCATAATAAGGAAGGTTTCTGTTAGACAAATTCATCGGATTAAGAGAGCAGCTGCTAAAATGCCCTTACAAAACAGCAAACAGTTATTTGAAGCTGCTGGAGCCTCTGGAACCTCTAGCTGGAGGATCCTCCAGAGGCTTGTTGTGCATGAATCTACCATTCAGCCACTAACCAGAGCTCACAAGCAGAAACGGTGGCAGTGGGCTCAGCTGTACTTGAAGATTTATTTCCAAACAGACTTGTTTACTGATGACTGCTGTGTAACCCTGGATGGTCCAGATGGACCCAGTAGTGGATTGGTGGTGGACGACCACCACGTCCCAACACAGCTGTGATGTCAGCAAGGAGGTGGTGGAGTCATGCTTTGGGCCGAAATCATGGGGAGAGAATCATTGGTCGGCCC